>JANHFO010007191.1:216272-241194 GCA_032468095.1 Pareas carinatus
TGGTAATTGAAATTCCACATATTGTAAGCTATTGTTTTGTACGTTATTGACCAATAAAAACTTTTTCTATTAAAAAACAAACTTGATTGTTAATTAACTAGATTCATGCCTACCTTTCCTTTAGGAGATCAAGTATATTTAAAGATAAATTCAGTCCCAGTTCAAGATTTTTTGAAAGTGCCCTAGCTTATCCATTCAAGTGATGGTGCACCTTTTAGCATGGCTAAATGATCACATCATCAAAAGCAACACATTCCTATTGTAACTTTCCTAGTTGTGAAAACAATAATACACTAATGAAGTCATTGTTTGCTACACTTTGAAGATATGCCAAATGAAGGGCTTGAATTGGCCATCTCACTCTAAAGAAGTAAGCTATGTGTTATCAGGTTGATACACTGAACTGCTGATGATTTGAGCAATGACCAAGGAGACAGAACATTGTCTAGGCAACAGAGCATTACAAGAATTTGTTTAACTGCTTCCTTCTTTTTTATTAAAAAAAATCTAGCTAGAACTAAATCCAAGCTCAATATATCTTCTCTTCTATCAATAGTGGAGGCGGTATGTAATGGACATGAACATGTAGGCCACCTTCCATAATTCAAGAAAGGCTCTTGGCTGTAGATTTTGCAATTGTTTTTTTATAGCACTCACCTTTCTGGAATCTAGGTAAATATGTAATTGTTGATACTATTTTTAATTCACCTTCTCTTTCAAATGATTGCCCAATTAACTGCTTCAATATGTTTTGAAATACCTAACTTGGGAATATCAACAGCACAACATTTGGTGAAGATATTTTGATACGAGCAGTAGCTGGTAGTGGTAATACAATAATAATTGCTGGCTCATTTACGGACTATTTAGCTCGTGCAGTGAGCCAGATGAGAACAGCTAATGAGCACAGCTTCTTGCGGTAATTAGTAGAATAAGCCTGGCTCACAGATGATTTACAATTTTGGGAGAATATATCCATATAGTGACTTTGAGCATCTAAAAACTGAAGTCCATAGAGACGTACTTGTTCCATGTCATGTCATTTGTCTTTCTTCGTTGGAGGGATTGCTATAAGATTCATACTGAGGACAAAATTTAGCCAGCAGTAATGGAAATATAATGCCTTTAACAAATGATTCAGTTTTTCTTGGAGAAGAAGGTTGCATACTTAAGGAATGCACGCTTTGATTTCCCTCCATATAATTTGGGAGTTATTTGACATGTTGTTAGTGGAAAATACAGATAAATAGGGGCACAAAGTCTAGCAGTACTGTTAAGCATTTGATCCTTAGCTGTTCCTGCCCTCCTGTCCCTTGCTACTGCTATGGAACAGGAGTGGTGTTGTATGAAGGGGAAAACAAAAACATTTCATATATCCTGAAAGTCTCATTATTATCCCTGTATTTGAGAAAACTATGACGCAATCATGGGATGGAAATAACCTCTGTCTAAGAATATCGATGGTAGTGTAAGAAGATCAGACCCCTATCTCCCATTTCCTCCACCCCAAAATTACAAGAATATATCAATGCCAAGGTTGCCTATAGTAACACAAACATTTAATTTGTCCCATTATGACCTTTTCAACATCCTTGCAAGTGGAGTAGTATAGACTTCATGGACAAAGACACTCATTAACACCAACATCCTCATCTTTGTTATTCACGCATTCTTCAGGAATTCTACCAATGATGGCATTGAAGTATGACTTGTTTTCATTTTGCTGTTATCTAGCTGAATTGCAATATTAGCTAAGTATTTGGCATGAGTGCATTTAAGGCAGCAAGACTGTTAGTAAAGAAATAAAATAGAAACATAAGAAATACACCTTTGTTTGCATGATGGGTCAGAGTTAGCATACTTGAACAGAGGGCCTGTCTGGTTCTACAGTTTGATGAATGAATCCTTAGTGATTACTTTTCCCATTGAGTCATCTTTCCTGGATCTGTTGAACTAAAAACTCAGTAGGGAGTCCCTGACTTTTATTTGTTGGGCAATGCTTTAAAATTATGATACATTAGGAAAAAAGTATTAATACTTTTCAGTAAGTGATGAACCTCTAGAAGAAAAGGACAGATGTTCAGTTCAGGCTATTTTGTTAGCTATACAGACTCACAAAATATTTCCAGACAATAAGCAAAAGTCACCACATACATGCAAATAAATGTGCAAACATACTCAAAGCTGGTTGAGCCACCATAGAACAACATTAATTTTTGGTGACAACTGCCCTTTCTCCAACTCTAGAGAAATCATTCATTTCTGTTTGTGTTTCATTGAAGCCACTTTTGTATAGGTCACATTGGCTAGCTGTTCTATTCAGCAGATAAACTGAGGCAAGAGATGTCCACATGCCACTTGTAGAAAAACAAGAATGGCTAAAGACGGACCCAGGAATAAATAATACAAAATTTATACCCTAAATTGAGAGAATTAATTACAACACATAGTCAAGGGACAGGTTGATAGTCAGAAAATAAAGAAAATGACTGGGATGAAGAAATATTGTCTTCAGCACTCTACTGACTTCTGAGTGAGGGTGTAACTTTTTAAGGAGAGATGATTAGAAATCATTCAGATAGCATATGATAGTATAGGTTTCCCAAGAGCACTGAGAAGTCATTACTCCCAAGAGAATTAATCTTGAAGCTTTCCAGTCTTGTGCTACTGTTTTGTTGCTCCTCTTTCTGGCAGTTCTTATGGACTTGAAGGTTATAATACTAGTCCAAAATCAGAGTCCTAAGTTGTAAGATTTGAAAAGGTAAAGGGACTTGACTCCATCCATGACTTGACACAATAAAGTTTGGGGGATGGGACAAGTAGCCACTGCCAACCTGGTGTTGCCACCAGGAGGCCATCTAACCATGGTCAGCTGACCGTTGCTGTTCAGGGATGGTCCATTTCAGGGTCAGCATTTCTCCATGGGCCATATGGGTGCCTGGGAGCAGTTTTCACATTTTAGCTGGAGCCACAAGAGGCCGCTAGTGTCTCTTCACTGAAAGCTGACCGGGGAAAAGGGAAAAGCCAGCAGCCTCATAGTGCATACATCCTGAATTGGGTCTCTCTCTCTCTCTCTCTCTCTCTCTCTCTCTCTCTCTCTCTCTCTCTCTCTGTGTATGTGTGTGTTGGGGTAATAAATAAATCTCTGTTCTTATTTTTGCCCCTTGTCTCTGCTCATTTTCCCACCCCGTCCTATGCAGGTAGAGACAAGGGGCAGAGATAAGGACAGAGATTTATTTATTGCCCCAACACACACACACACACACACACACAGAGAGAAAGAGAGAGAGAGAGAGAGAGAGAGAGAGAGAGAGAGAGAGAGGGAGAGAGAGAAAGAGAGAGATCAGGGTGTGTGTGTGCGTGTGCACAGCTGCAGGTCCCCAACCCCCACCTCAACAGCACTATGAGGCTGCTAGCTTTTCTTTTTCTCTCTGTCAGCTGTTCAGCGGCAGTGAAGAGACACTAGCAGCCTCTTGTGGCCCCAGCTAAAATGTGAAATCTACTCTCAGGCACCCAGATGGACCCATGGAGATATACCAGCACTGAAATGGGCCATCCCTAAACAGTGATGGTCAGCTGGCCATGGCTAGATGGCCAGTGGTAAGATGCTGGCCCCCTGTGGCAACACTGGTTCAACAGTGGTGAATTGGGTTAGACCTTAAAGTTTGACTTGTTAGGTGAAAAAGATAAATTGCTCTCTTCAGGTAGAAGGACCTGAACTGAGGGACTACAGTATCAGTACTCATGAAAACATTTCTCTTCCCTTTCCTTCACCTGTAGCAACTTTTTAAAAAAGTTTAAACTTGAGGATAATGATGGAAGAAAAATGATAATGGGGGAAAAAAACTTCTCATGGTTTTTGCTCAGGTTATTTTCCCTTGAATGTGAATCAGAATTAGAATTTATTTTGCCAAGTATGTCAGGACACAGAAGGAATTTGTCTCCAGTGTACATGCTCAATACCTACCTACATACAATAAACAAACTGTGATTACAATCAAAGATACATTCATAATAATTTATGTATATAAGCATAATCATAATCATTTGTATATAAACATAATCATTATATATAGGCATAATCATTTGCATATATAAGCATAAGATACATTCAAAGTCATAAAGTACATTCATCTTGTCAAGTATGTATAAACTGCAATCAACAAACCACGATTTTAATCATGAATACAATTCACAATCATAAATACATTCATCATGTCATCATGTTATAAAATACAACTATCGTGTCACAAGAACATTTCACCCTGTCACAAAACACCCTCCTCATTAACAGTATCATGTAAGTCAGCTGTTAAGCAGGTTGATGACATAGGAGAAGAAACTATCCTTGTGTCTAGTTATTTTGGTTTGCAATGCCCTGTATCAGCGACTGGAGGAAAGCAGTTGAAACAGACTATGTCCAGGGTGTGAGGGTCCACAATTATTTTCACCACTCTCTTTTTGGCTTGTTCAGTGTACAGGTCTTCAATGGAGGGGAATTTTGTAGCAATTATTTTTTCTGCAGTTTTAATTATTCTTTGAACTCTGCGTTTATCTTGTTTGGTTGCCAAACCAGATAGTTATTGAGGAGCAGATTATGGATTTAATTATTCCTTTGTAGAACTGTGTCAGCAGTTCTTTAGACAGTCTGGGTTTTCTGAGTTGTCTCAGAAAGAACATTCTTTGTTGTGCTTTTTTAATGACATTTTTGATGTTGGCTGACCATTTTAGATCTTGGGATATTGCCACAGTTCAGGTGTAATCACTGAAGTTGTTAAGTTGATAACACAGCTGCTAAGTGAAACTGGCTTATCCATTGACTTTGTTTGTCAGAAGGTCACAAAAGGGGATCACATGACCCCGGGACACTGCAGCAGTGTCAACATGAGTCAGTCGTCAAGCATCTGAATTTTGATTCCGTGACCATGGGGATGCTGCAATGGTCATAAGTGTGAAAATAGTCATAAGCTATTCTGTGCTATTCTAACTTTGGTCACTAAATGAATGGTTGTAAGTTGAGGACTACCTGTACTGGTTGGAATAGTTCCATTAATTGTCTGTAAGAGTGAATTCTCAAATCTCTCTCTGACTGTAGTAGAACAGAGATGCATAACTGCTTCAGATTAAGGCAGGTTAGAGATTTGCTTACTAAGTTATTGAGACCATTTGGTAGGGTCCAATTCTGGTTCTGAATTCAATTCTGAAATTGGAATAAGTTCTGTTTCTGTAAAACAGTTGTTAAATGCTTTTATGACTGTGATACCCTGGAAGGTGATTGCTTTCAGGTCTGTTAGATAAGAACATTTTTTCTTCAGACGCAATTAAGTTTTGTAAGATTAGATGAGATTGTAGTCAATCAAGGAAGGTCTTGAGCCAGCCCAGTAAGAGAATTCACCAAGGGTACTTTTATTTTGTAGAAGGCCAAACTCCTTGTAGCCCCTTTTAAATCTCTGGATTGTTGGGTTAATAGAGGGGGCATTATAGCTGGTTCAAAAGGGTATGGGTGGGACTGAATGAAAAGTGCCTTGATTATCACTCAATCCTATCCTTGCGTTGAAATCGCCCAAAACAATTGCGTAAGATGAGGGATTGTTTGATATGAGAATACTTAGGTATGCTTGAACCATAAACTATTATACTGAGAATTGTCTAGAAAATAGTGGAAGATAAACAGTAATAATTTAACATGATTAAAGTTTAACAGCACAAGCATTGCGTAAGACTGCATAGGATCTAGCTGTATAATTTAGGCGTAGCTTAAGACTTGTATACAGGTCTACTTATGATCATGGCTGATCACAACATTTATGTTGCTAAGTGAGACAGTTAAGTGAATTTTGCCCCATTTTATGATTTTTATGGCCAGAGTCGTTAAATTGTTAAGTTAGTAACATAGTTGTTAAGTGAATCTAGCTCCCCCATTGACTTTGCTTGTCAGAAGGTTGCAAAAGGCGAGCACATGACTCTGGGGCACTGTAACCATTATAAATATGACTTTGTTGCCAAGCATCCAAATTTTGATAAGCATGAAAAAGTCACTTTTTTCAGTGCCATTGTAACTTCGAATGGCCCCTAAATGAAAGGTTGTAAGTTTAGGACTACCTGTGCTTAAAACCATCACCCTATATGCCTTATCCCGCTACAGGAATTTGTGAAAATGAAAAAGATTTACATAGAGTATTGTCTATATGTATATGTAGAGTTTCTTGAAGCAGGAATGAATCAAATTTAGCAATGTAATTTGTAAAGACAGAGTCGTTAAGAGTTAGCTTTCTAGCTGGCAGTATTCCATGAAAGAATAGTTAGGAATTTAGGAGCATACAATTGCCAATCTGAATACCCAGTAGTGGCCATTGCTAAAGGCAGATCCTGTGGAATAGTAAA
The DNA here is from genome assembly GCA_032468095.1 of Pareas carinatus. NCBI lineage: Eukaryota > Metazoa > Chordata > Lepidosauria > Squamata > Pareidae > Pareas > Pareas carinatus. The sequence continues at coordinate 222,657 of JANHFO010007191.1, forward strand.
AACATACTTTACTTCATGCTGTTGTTTATTAAGATCAGCTGTTAAAGAAATAGCTTTATTATAAATGTCAGGGGAGACAGTATCAGTATCGATAACAATATTCCTGGTGCATATACACAGTTATTTTGAGGTTCAACTTCTTCCTAGGTTGTAATTGTGTTTCTTCTTTATCATGATAGTCAGTATTCCACAGACTCAGGTCTGGTACAGGTGTGTCTCAATCTGCGATTCCCACTACTGTGATGATGATGCAGATATAATAAGACCAATAGAACGTGATGTGTTCAGATGTATGCAGTGGTTAATGACTTGATATTTGCCTTGAGGACTCTACTTGGCAAGGTAGCTTCCTTGATCCATTAAGTTCTTCACCAAATTGATTTCTTTTTTGTTGTGATGTTTGTCTATTGACAATATGATTTTCGTTAAAGCAACTTCTTTTTTGTGTTTTGTGGGGCTGTTAGAAAATTAGCTTGTCGGCTTTTCAGCAGAAAGGCAGCTAGGGGGTAGTAGAGTATTGAAAGACTCAGTTGCAGGAGTCACTGACTGAAGCATTGACTTTACTGCCTCAAGCTTATGTATGATGGTTTGTTGATCTTCCATACAGAGGGCGCCAAATAACTGTCCCTGTTCTTCCTCATCTTCCATATAGTTGGCTGATGTCTGTATCTTTGTTTTAATTAAATCAAGGGCATTATGCCTCTTCGGCTTATCTGAGCCTGACCTTGGAGTTGGTGGAACATCCTGCTGTATAGGTATTGGTTGGCTGATTTCATCAGCTCTGGGACTTACGCTTCCCTCCCTTATGTGATTGGCTCTCCTCTTCAACTTTAGCAGAGGCTGTACACATATAGGTGTGATTTGAAAATCCCTTAAGAAATACCTGTTTAAAGATCATCGAAGAGAGAGTGAAATGACTAAAAGTGGTTATTCTTTCAAGACCTTGCCATATGGAGCCAGAAAATTTCTGTAAGTTCAGCTGGAATATACTCTATGGTGAAGCAGATGTGAAAGGGAGTGAAGTACTATTCTTCTATTTTCTCACCTAACTTTGTTGAGAGGATTAATTGCAATCTGCAGCAAAATCCTGTGACAATGTAAAACTAGCTTATCCTTGGCAATTTCCATACATATGAGGACTTGTGCGTATGTGAGTATTTTGAGAGAGTTTTGGAGCAGTTGGACTGGTGACTGGTTTCATGTCAGATTTAGTTATATTATTTTCCATTATATCTTTCTGATTGACATTTAATATCTGGTTAAAAATTGCAATAACTGTTTTAGCAGTTAATAGGCAGTTCTTAGCAATCAAATCTGCATTCACATTTCAGTTTTTTTGTGTTATTAAAGGTGCCCTTCCTTTTTCTGTAGAAACTTCATCTTCAGAGGAAGGGAAATCACTCTCTTCCCAGTCAAAAAGGGCGTAAGATTTATTGGTGAAGATTGTGAGGGAGGGGAAGAAAAAAGAAGGAGATTTATGTGCTATATATTGGAATAAATCTTTCAGTTTCAGCTGTCTAGAAATTGCTGCTACCTTAGAATGTCCAGAATGCTTGGAATTTTTTCTTTGTGGCATCTTAGGCTTGTTCTTCTCTTTAGCTTTTCTCTTTGGGTTCTATTTTGTTCCTGTCTTATAGGTCTCTTGCTGCCTCACATTATTGGCAGGTGTCGAGTGCAGTTAAACTCCTGGCTCTAAAATACTGACTAACCTTAATTCTAAAGTTCTAAAATTACTAAAACCTAAGTGTGAAAATAGTCATGTCACTTTTTTCATTGCTATTGTAACTTAAAACAGTCACTAAATAAATGCTTGTAAGACACCTGTACTTTAAAAGAATTGCTAATCAAAATGTCCCATGTCGATGATTGGTTAGATTCTTACCTTATACCGGAATTATTTGTATATGTGCCATCTTTTTATCAAGGTTTTTTTTTGATGCTACATCCACATTGGATCTTGATTTCAAATGCCTTAATTCTGGCTTTCTTTCTCCATTAGTTATTAACCATCCTCCTATGATGAGATCTGTTTCCTATAGTTCAAGTCCCTCCTCTTTGGAACAGCCCAGTGGAGGAACTATGAGTCCTGCTTCCAAATCTGCTTCTGTCCTGGACCAAAACCTAGGTAAATATAAACAGGAAAGGATTTTGTCTCTTTTACTAATTTTAAATATTATGGAGTTTTTTGCAAAATCACCTCTCAATAAAATACACACACAAAGTGAAGAAGAATAGAGCTGTGGATGGCTGTTCCCCATACTGCCATATCAGTAAGTGTCTGTAGTAATAAAGTGTTTTTCACAATTTCTATAGATAAACGAACCACAGAGTTTTGATACAACAACTATAATTGTCTTAATAATTGTGCATATGATCTTTTCATATTGTCTTCAGATAGAGCTAAGGCATAATTATGTATGGAAACAGGCCAGCTATCGATTAAAGCTAGGGCAACAATACCATACAAAAATATCTTAAAATACTGTAGATTAATACACTAATGAATTGTGTTCACCAAAGTTATGGAGTAGCCAAGAAGATACTAATGCAAGTAAATGTCTGTAATGATATTTTATCATGTCTCAAATCATATCAGTTTAATTTTCTAACAAAATAAAAATGCTGAGTAATATGGCTACAAGCAATACTGAGGGTCCATGATTCCATGAATGATGGATACTTTATAAATGGGAAATAATTATGACCCACTATCTAAATGCTAAACTGAATAATAATTATGATATTCCTTTATTATTCCTCTGAAGAGTTTTAGTAGATTGGGTTCCAGATTTGGCTATATTTAAAAATAGCTTCCCTAGACATGTATATTTTTGTCTTAGAACTAGTCCTGGTGTAGCATTGGCTTAAATCAAGCACTTTCTTGCTAGAATTGAACTTCTATATCGTTTATAATCTCAAAAAAGTCTGAATGCTCCCTAAAAAAGCTTTGAGGTATATAAATGTTTCCAGTCATCCTATGTTGTGGCCCCCATCCTCTGGAATTCCTGATCCTCAGGGGTTTGTGTAGCTCCCTCCTAGCAACTGGTAATATAGAGAATTGAACCCTGATGAGATGGTAAATACAATTGAAGTCTGAGTAGATTTCACACTATCATAAGTTATTGTTGAATATAATTTGTTTGCTACTGAAATTCATAGCTTATTTAATTCAACAATCAAATATTTCTCAACAATGAGTAATGATTTTTTTGGTTCAAGTATTATACAGCATTTGGATTTTGTTTGTTGTTAAATAATTATTTTGTTTCAACTTCATTATTCAGGAGAAAAAAGAAAAAATAATGAAGGTTATTCTGCAGAGAATGCTAAGAAACCACGGGTTATAGGAGATATTCCTGTTGAACTGATCAATGAAGTGATGTCAACTATTACAGATCCAACAGCAATGCTTGGTCCAGAGGTAAGAAATGTACTATTCATTAATAATTAATGCAAAATATCAGGATAGCACATTACATTTTCTAACTACAGGTTATTGATAGGTTTATTATCATAACAAGATACTTTTCTAATTTCAACAGTATTGAGATTGTTTTTATCTTAAGACAGTTTTTCATTATTAATACATTAATAGAATTAAGAAGATGCCTCATATTGCCTGAACATTACTAGAATTCCTACCCAATATGACCATAGCTAATAATTCTGGGATTATTAAAAGTAGTAAAACGTATCCAAACACATCAAGCTACTAGTATCTATCTATACATGCAAACATGTAAGTATTGTGCATATACACTAGAAAATGACAAGTTTAAAAATAATTTTAACTTAAAGGATGTTTTTAATGGCATAGCTGGCATACAAGTTTCATTCAAACATCTTGTCTTTTTGGATATGACTCAATTTTATGATTTTCATTTCAAAATGTGCTCATATTTAGAAAAGAAATTGTTCATATGAATTGTACTGTATATGCAGAAATGTGGGGAAAAATAGTCAAGATGTCAAGATCCTATCTCAAGCAAATTTGTTCCATGAATTTAGAGTAATTTGCTAAAGTTACTTAATTTATACTCTGCTCAACTCCTAAATGATTCTGAGCAGCTTGTAAGCAAAAAGTCAGCATATAAGATTTAAAAAATCATGGCAAATCAAATTAAAACAAAACAAAAAGAGGCCTCCAAACTCTGTTCCTAAGATTTTATCCTGTAACATGGGCCATCATATACATTTCCATTAGATTACTTTGAGGATATGTGAACAAAACTCATTTATTTGGTTTAGATTTGATCCTTTTCTTCTCTTCTCCCCCTTTTCTCCTCTATCTCCATTCATCATCTTCCATTCAACACAGCTAATTTTTAATTAATTCAGCACAGCATTTTTCTTTACCTGAAGTATTTTGTCTAATTACCGCTGAAAGCCTGCTTCCTAATTGTGGATTAAAGGAGGAGGAGAAATATTTGAAGACATATAGACAGTAGATCACAATGTTTTCCTACATCTAGCCATTGTCAAGAAATTGACATAAAATGTGATTGCTTGGCTTCTGTTTGCATTCAACACTCCCTTGTATCCATTACGAGATCTTTGTGTCTCAGTACGAAAGGAGGAAGAGACAGAATTCGTGTGTTGAGTAACTTTTATATGTAAATAGTCAGCCAAGTTGTAAAAGAAGACATAATGTACATGGTTGTCCTAGTTCTTTCCATCTTTGGAACATTTCTTTCTGCATGTTATAATCATTAACATTCTACAGGTAATCCTTGCTTTGTGATAATAATTGGGACCAGAAATCGTTGTAAATCATTACAGTCATAAGTCAAGGCACTCAGGTGACTAGATTTACTTTTGACATTTTTTGCAGCAGTCATTAAATGAATCATGCAATTGTTAAGCGAACAGTATGGTTTTTTTGCTGGAAATTGGCTAAAATAAATCTTGCAAGATGCCATCACATGACCTCAGGATAGTACAACCGGTCATAAAGTTGAGCTGGTTGCCATATGCCCAAAATGTGCCAGATCACAGGGAGGAACATTTCATGATGATCAGAAGTGCTTTACAGGCCATAAAGCACTTTTTTTCAAGGCCATCATAATTTTAGTTATAAAAAGGCTGGTCACAAATCAAAGACTATCACTATGGTTGATACTAAATCATTCAGTGGTGTTTTTTGAAATGCAAAACAAACAACTATTTAATACTATTTAGATTTAGAGTTTGTAATTGGGAAAATATATTAAAGCAATGGCCTCCAACTTTTTGAGCACCAGAGACCACTTCTGTGGGGAGTGTTTTTTTCCACAGATTGGGGGCAAGGGTATGGCTTTGTGCACTGCCTGAATCCCACTTGCGCGGCCTAGTTTCTGCTGGCAGTCACGGCCCAGGGGTTGGGGATTCCTGTTTTAAAGGCACAAATAACATTGAATGATTTTTTTTTACTTTTGAAGTAGGAATTATACAAGGTTTTTCATTTTTTTTAAGTATTAGCAAGAGCCTATAATGGATTTTTTAAAACATTTTTAAAATGTTTACATTGGTAAACATCTAGCCAAATAAGTTATTAAATATTTAGCCTGAATTGCTGGATATTTTCCAGATATGTTACTTAGTTAGAGATATGATCTTAAACAGAAGTATGTGTCATCAAAACAAATGGGAAAGTTTTCCAGCTCTATTTACTGAGACATGTATTGACTATATGTGAAAAAGAAAAAAAGGGTTCCTGAAATAAATACTGAATTGTTTTTCATTGTTTTTTTCTCTAAAGCAGACTAACTTTCTGTCTGCGCACTCAGCCCGGGATGAAGCTGCAAGATTGGAAGAGCGTAGGGGAGTGATTGAATTTCATGTGATTGGAAATTCCTTAAATCAAAAACCAAATAAAAAGATTATGATGTGGCTGGTTGGCCTACAAAATGTATTCTCACATCAGCTACCCAGAATGCCAAAAGAATATATTACTCGTCTAGTCTTTGATCCGTGAGTATCATCTCTGTCTTTTTCTCAAAGGGAAAGGTAGAACAAAAAAAGGGGATAATATTGATTGAATGGCTTCATTTTTTTAGAAGCTGAAAACAAGCTTTTAAATCTATGGATTGTGGATTTGAAATTTGGGACAACCACAGTAACAAAAAGGAAAATGACAAGCTATGTGTCTGGATAGTTAGGGTGTCCATTTGGCAAAGCGTAGTTGCTGTAATTTATGGCATTCTTTGATAGAATTCTCATAAACCTTCGACAGGCTAAAAGATGGCGCTAAAGATTGGGATTTGGATTTAGTAATTTATTTTGAAGTTTAGTCCAAATAATAAGAAATAGACAATACTTAATATTTCACAGATAGAGACCATTTTTCATTGGAACAGGAAAGAAGACAATTTTGGCAATTCTTGCTCCCCTCCAAAATGTTCTCTGGAAAGTTGATGTAGGAATTGCAGGTACAATTGCCTTCTAGCACATCAACTTTTGGTAATTTTAATATTACTGTTTGGCTCTTCAAAAATATCAGTCGATACGATATCTCTAGTATTGCTTCTTAAAAATCCTGTTTTAACTACTTAGTAATTATACGTAAACCCTTTCAAGACACAAAACTGAGTATTTGTAGGATCGTCTGCCTCCAGTTGTCTGTTCCAAGAGATCCAGCAAAAGGATGAGCATGCTTCAAGTCTCTTTCATGAAAAAATCTCACCTATTTGTGACCTAGGAAGTGTGCCTTTTCTGTGATAGGTGTGGGCCTTGTGTTTGGAACAAGATGGTTTGGTCAGAGTACCTGGGAAACTCATCCTGAAATTATTTTGAATTATATGTTGTGATTTGGCCTTAACTATCCTGTATTGTGGTGTTTTTTGTATCATAATTCTTTTTAATGTTTTTTAACCATATGTAAGCTGCCAGAGTCATTATTTAATTTTAATTTAATTTAATTTAATTTAATTTATATACCGCCCCCCTCCCGAAGGACTCGGGGCGGTGAACAGCCGATTAAAATACGCATACAAAAGTTAAAAACAAATAATATTCATATAAATGACAGGCCGAATATAAAATTCTAAAAACTCCTTAAAATTTAATACTCTCAATCCTGGGACAAATAATAAAACTAAAACTAAAACTAACCCGGAAGGGGGAAAGTGGGCTATTAGGACAACCCGGCCTGGATAAATAAATAAATTTTAAGGGCACGGCGGAATGTACGGAGGTCAGGGATCGCACGTATCTCCGGGGGGAGTTCGTTCCACATGGTAGGGGCAACCACAGAGAAGGCTCTCCCTCTGAGTGTCGCCAGTCGCCATTGTTTGACCGACGGCACCCAGATGAGGCCCTCTTTGTGGGAGTGCACTGGACGGTGGGAGGCAATAGGTGGTAATAGGCGCTCCTGTAGGTAACTAGGTCCTAAGCCATGGAGCGCTTTAAAGCAGATCAACAAAATCTTGAAGCGCACCCGAGAGACCACCGAGAGCCAGTGCAGCTCGAGCAGAAGGGGAGTAATATGGGAGTGACTTTTCACCCCTATAATCCCCCGCACGGCCGCATTTTGGACCAGTTGATGTCTTTGGGTGCGAACCAAGGGGAGCCCCATGTAGAGACCATTACAGTAGTCCAGGCGGGAAATGACGAGGGCTTGAGTGACCGGGTGTAGGGAGTCCCAATCTAGAAAGGGACTCAACTGGCGAATCAGGCAAATCTGATAGAAAGTCCCCCTGGCCACGGCTGTCATATGTTCTTCTAAAGATAGCCGTGTATCCAGGAGAACGCCCAAGTTACGAGCCCTTTCCGTGGGGGCCAATGTATCGCCCCCAATTTGTAAATTAGGTACCTTTATAAATAATGTAAATAAATATCTTTACTAAGGAATTTCAAAAACTATTATACATTTATCTTTTAAACAAAAGAAATGCTGTTTAAACAATCTTGGCTATAGATTTTCTTTAAAAAATGCCTAAAATAGAACCTATTGCCTTCTAGGTATTTTGAAAAATTTTCCATCACTCTCAGCAAGCATGGCCAATGATTAGGACAATGGGAATAATCTGTCTTTCCCTTAAACTATTTGCTACTTACTAGAGAGAAAATGATAGCAAAAGTTTGTCTCCTATGTCTCAAAAGATTTGAAATTATCAAGATAATTGTTTTTTTGCAGTTCTAAATTTATTCAGTATAGAAAATGTGTTGAAAAGATTGTCAGCGAAGGAGACCTGCCAGAAACGAAGACAATCGGTCAGAGAGAGGAATTCTTCACTTTTCTGGCAATCTTCCAGAGGACTAGAAAATCTATTCACTCAATCACATACTAATTCAAGCCTTGCTAGGAGTATTTTAGAGGTTGTCTATGGACCCTGCTATTAACATGAATGAGAGTGAGACCGACCTGGACCCAGTTCAAAACTGGTTCTCTGTCTTTGTGAAAGAAGTAGTCCAACTTAAGAGGAGATAGGAATGCCTACAATTCTGGTAAAAAATTGAAAGATGATTGTGAACTACTGGCTGAAATTCTTCCCAGTCAGCCTAACTCTTTTAGTTTTAATAGACAATTTCCCTTCTATCTGGAAACAGCCCATAAGAGTTGAAGTTGGCATTATTCAATGGAGCTGTTTCCATCTTGAAGAAATGAGTTATTATTCCCGTATAATAAGATGAGACAGGAGATAATCATTTGAAAGGGAGCCTAGAAAATGCAGTCAGACTATTTTATCTTGAGAGAGTACCAGTTTTCCAGACACCTTCTTCTTTTGAAAATAAAATACAATCTAGTATCAAAATCTATGCAAAAAACCTCTTATTTATAATTGCTATGGCTATGAAGGCACTAGTGATGAACATTGTTAATGAGTATATGGTTTATATGTCAAAATGTATAACTACAGGAAACATAAGACCCTTGCATTAATAAAGGATGGTCGTGTGATTGGTGGTATCTGTTTCCGGATGTTCCCATCTCAAGGATTTACAGAAATAGTTTTCTGTGCTGTGACTTCTAATGAACAAGTCAAGGTAAAAGTAGCATTAATTGTATTATAAGACAAGTATATTGTACAATATGCAGGTATCATTGGATTTTGTGTGACCCCATTGTCTTGAACTTGATCAAATGGAGAAAATTCTTCTTCTTCCCAAAGTACAGTTTGCTTTCTAAAAAAGAACCAGAAGACTGAGTAAAACACACAGCAAAGTAACATCCTCTTGTGACTTATTTTTCTTACATCACTTAGAAGAAATTCACTTCTGTGACTGTCGCTAATGAATGTAGTATCTTCCATCCTATGTTCAATTTGGTTCCAATGCAAATAGCAAGAAGGGAAATAAGGTAAAAGTGGATAGGTAGGAAACTGTGTGCATAATTAGAATATTTTTTAGCTTTGCTGGATGTGATTGAAATATACCTAAAGTCACAACCTATTGCAAGGAACGTGGTTATCATTATAATAATGTAAATTATAATATTGAAAAATCTTTGGTGGCAGCTAACAATTATTCTCTTAACCTTTAGACTCTGTTAATAATGGAATTATTGCTTTATTACTAAATTTTATTAAATAATTAGTTTTATTAGGAAGATATGTGATGTCTACTAATCTTTCAAAAAAGCAAAAAACAACAAGACAGAGTTGGTAAAAATTCTTCCTATATGCTACAAAATGAGCTCAGATATCGATGCAGCTTTGCTGCGAGATTCTCTTATTCATTTTCTCAGGAAAGTTATAACTTCCTGTTCTGGTTAGACTTGGCTTCAAAGTATTATTTTGAAAATAGTTTTTGGCAGCAGGATTTAACCTGGCTCATGCACTTGGAAAAGAAAGCTTGATAAACACTACTTCAGCCAGGAGACAAAAATTCTGTTCTTACGTACACTTCTTAGGGGCCCACAGTATTTCTGTATTTAAATTGCTTTATTGCTTCAAACGCTGAGCAGCAAGGTTTTAATACATTGCAATCCTGAGTTTATGAACTGTCATCGTAATTTCCTCGCAGGGTTATGGAACACATTTAATGAATCATCTGAAAGAATATCACATTAAGCATAATATTCTCAGTTTCCTTACGTATGCTGATGAATATGCAATTGGCTACTTCAAGAAACAAGTAAGTAGAACTTTGGGAGCAATTTTCAACCTGTGTAGCAAAATGAAATTTGAATAGCTTAGACACATACAGAAGACTTACAGAGTGATTTTATTATCTGAAGGAAAATATTACTATTTGTTTAATTTAAAGTCTATTGTTAATATAGATCAACCTGAAACAAAACGTTTTGGCATTTTAGGCTAATCAGTTTTATTACAGTATAAGTTTTCATTATCATATTAGCTTAAATACTAATCTTGAACATGCAAATGATTTTATTTTTTCTACAAATGATTAATTGGACCACACAAAAAAACTATAGTTGTTTTCTTTCTGTTCTTTTTAGAAATCTATAGTTCTCACTGTTTTTTTATAGTAATAATTCATTCCTGGGTTGTATTTTCTATTGCTGTTATATGACTCCTCTGTGTAATATATTTTTATCCCTCTTGTTGTTTTTGAGAGCTTCTGACGATTGCTACAGGAGCTGTAATTACCTCAAGGTAGTAACAACTGATGAATTTACATGATGACCATGAAAAAATATAAATCCTGTTTCTTCCATGTATAATATGATATTTTCAAACATTTAAATTAAGGGTTATAGTAACTGATATAGTATGCCAGGTTGCTGATTTGCAGTATCCAAGTACATGAAGGAAAATATCACTACTGTAAAATATCACAATGGCATCTGTAAGCAAGTAAAATACATTGTTTATTCTTCCTTAGGGCTTTTCAAAAGATATTAAGGTACCAAAACCAAGATATGTAGGCTATATCAAGGACTATGAAGGAGCAACTTTAATGGGGTGTGAATTGAATCCAAGAATTCCTTACACTGAATTTTCAGTCATCATTAAGAAACAAAAAGAGGTAAAAAGTAATTTTCTAAATATATATACTGACCAACTGATTGTTTTTAATCAATTTTAACACCAGCAAAGCTACTCGGGAGATACAATAATTGTACAACAATTAGTTTTTTTCTTCCAGTGATATAGTACAAATACTAATGATACTATTTTATATGGCAGACTTCTGAAGAAATGCATTAGCTTAAAACGAAAGTAGAACAGCTCTATTTCCCTCTTGTATGTTTTCAGATTATCAGTTGAAAAGCAGAACATTTAATGATAACTTGACAATGGATTTTTTGAGGGTATATTATAGATGGATATTGGATGGTGTTATAGGTAGTTCCTATTTGGCAGCTGCCTCAGATAGCAATCATTACAGTGGTGATGAAAAAGTATTTTTGCAACCAATGCCCATATTTATGAGCTTCCCAGTTGTTTGTTTCTCTCTCTCATCAGGCATTTGCAATTTATCATTATTTATAGGTATTGTCTTCTGCCTGTTGTTTTTTTTCCTCTCCCCACCACCCTAGCAGAGAGATTGCCTAAAAGAGCTATCTCTTCCTGAACTGCCTTTGTCCCCAATGCAGTGTATCCCTAAAAAGTGCTAACTGCAAATTCAGCTCTTAATTAGTTGATTAGAACTCTGGCTAGCTCCTGCTGTTGCCCGACACTGGCAATACCTAATTAATTTGAAGGCTTCTTTGCCTTCTAAGTGACATGTTGCTCATAGCCACTAGTGCACTAGACAAATGGCTCCAGCACATTCCTTTCTATGTGTATTCTCTATTGTTTGTCTAATTACTCTCTTGTAATTGGTTTATCTGCAAGGAATATAAATATAAACATCAATTCTCTTCTAGCTCATTATCCCAACACTAAAGGGCAGGAAGTGGGAGGAAAGAGCGGGTAAGATTTGTCTTTTTACCCAGCTTATTTATGAGTCGAGTTCTGGAATCCTTTCCTGCCATTTGGGCTCACCTAACGTTTTGTGATTCACCCAGAATCACAAATAATGACCAATAATAAAAGTAAATAAAAGGAAAGCTGAGATAAAATTGTAAGCATAGACATGGTCACATGATTTTTCATTTAGTGACTTCTTTGCTTAAGAATTGAGTTTCCAGTCCCAGTTGCAGTTGCTAAATGAGGATTACCTGTATACAAATGGAATGTTCTCTTTTGTCAGGGAGAAAGAGTAGACCACCAACCTTGGATATGGGAGTTCAGTTCTGTCTCTCTATCAGTAACTTTGATCCGTTGTTTTTGAACCTAGGAAAGTCCTAAATGTAAGTGACATAAATAGATGATGGGACAGGAGAAGCCTTAAATCTGAGAAATCCAATGCTGGCAACTCAGGGAACAAGAGCAAATTGGGTTTCTTCAGTTATTTGTTGCTAGTAGTGTAATGTAACTGAATCTTGAAAAATGGCAAAGTCAACTAATACTAGCAGAATTAAGGTGGGGTTTCTCTTAATTCTCAGATTTTTTACTTTCATAGATTTATAGATCTTTTCTATAAAAGCCCTACTTCCAATATTGGTCTTGGTTTCTCGTTCATATTCTGCACCATGAATAGAATTTGTTAGACTTTCCATCTTACTGCTTTCTCCTTCACTTTCCCCTTCTGTCATAGAGTATGCCCCTCTCCCAAAGAAGGGGCAAGCACCTTCTCAAGATCAATCGAACAATCTGAAATAGAAGAATCAAGAGAAACAGTAATGTGCCCCTACTTCCCACAGCGAAGTATACATAGTGTATGCATGATGGTGAATAGTGAGGAGAATATTGGACCTCTCTCTCCTCCTGGTGATGAAAAATTTATTATGGGACAGTTCAGGGAGACGAAGGTTGTCTGGAAAGTTTATATAGACCTGGCAAAAAATTTGGGCCTATGTACTTCTGCATGAGAATGCAGAGAGTTATATGTACGTTCTGTAAATGGAAATGTCAGATCAGTTGTACTGTTGACAAGATAAATCTCCATAAAAACACAGCATTTGTCTTTCCTGTCTATCTACTCATCATCAAGTGATGTGACACTAATAAATAAACATAAATATGCAGTGAAGTACCTATTGCTGAAGCGGGAGAGACCTATACAAATAGCTGCATGAAAGGTTGTCCTTCATCCACAGGAAAAAAGAGAGAAAAGATTATATCCATGAGGTTCCTTGGAGAATGTTGATCTGAGTCCTGACAAATGAGATTCACTGCCTGTCCATCCCAAGCCTTTTTGGAGTGTTCCTCTCTGAATACAGTAGGGGTGGAATTGGAAATTGCCAGATTTCAAGATTGTGGCAGGAAGAGATGGATAGGAGACATAACATTCAATCTTCATAAAAGAGCATCTGGCAGTTTATTTTGTGAGCCAAGAACCTAAAAGAAAAATTACATCATCCTGATTTGATACTGGGGGAGTATCTGAGGCTTCTGTTGGTCTTCCAAATGTTTATGATTTGTCTCCATCTGCAGTGAGTGAGCTGTCCTCTAAGAAAGTCTCCATTGTTGAAATGCTAATTTTAGTACTAGCAATTTTTATTGAAAATATCATAATAAAATATGCAAGACAACAGCTTGCCCTTCTTTGTCAAAGTCTGAAGAAAAACAGTGCCCGAAGTAGAGCAATGTTCCATTCAGTATTATGTCAGTTTATTTAACAAAGGAGCTCCTGGAATCCAGATGGAAGAATTTTAAATTCTGCAAGACTGTTTTTTCTAGAGTGAAACACTTAAATTAATGCTAGTTTTTCAGAGGTTGAGCTAATGATTTACGCACTCTACAAAATCAGGAATGAAGTAAAAGTTGGGAAATCATCCAAAACACCAGGCATCTTTTTCATTTCTAGGTGCTGTCATATAAAAATATTCTTTTTCAAGATAAATCTACAAAAGAGATTCAATAATCTAAATAGTCTCTCTTTCAGGAGGATCAATTTCACAGGCTACAACTTAGTAAGCATCTGCTAAGTCTCTGACAACAGTGTAGTAAAATCAAAGTCCATGACTTGTTTTCATTGTTTGCTAGTTAGACAAGGGTCTCTTCATTACTTCTATTTGCAAGGGCTCCACATTGCCGGGAACTGGGGGTAAGGAAAGGCTGTGAAATCCTGTTACAGGTAATCATTGCTTAATGACCCTTTTTTGGACTTGAATTTCCATCATTAAACAAAGCAATTTTTAGGTGAAATACCATGTGACCTCACCACTTAGCAACAGCAATTCCAGTAATCATGGTTGTGGTTGTTAGGCAACGATCTCATGCTTTTATCCTTTAGTGTTCGCCTCCACTTTAACTCTCCCAATCTCTGACTTTTTGGCTGCCCTGCACTCCACTACTTATTCCTGCTGACTCCTATTGTTCCCAGCTGAGCTTCACCATTTGGTTTCCTTACTCTTGACAAGGCGCATCCTCTGAGGCAGTTGCTGGCCCATTGTGAGGCCCCCATATAGTCTCTTATGTTCCCAGAGTCTTATACATCCCATCACAATTATCTCCTAACTGGCAGAAATGTATAAGACTAATGCAGTGAAGGACAGGTAGTTGTTAATTTATTACAATTGAATCCAAAATCTCTGTTGCTAAGTGAGTTGTTAAATGAATCTTGCTCCATTTTATGAACTTTCTTGCCATAGTTGTTAAGTGAATCACTGCAATTGTTAAGTTAGTAGCATGGTTCTTAAGTGAATCTGGCATCCCCATTGACTTTGCTTGTCAGAACTGTCACAAAAGATGATCACATGGCTTTGGGACGCTGCAATCGTCATAAATATGAACCAGTTTGCCAAGTACACAAATGTTGATGATGTAACTATGGGGATACTGCAATGGTTGTAAGTGAAAATGGTCATAAGTCATTTTTTTCAGTGGCATTGTAACTTTGAACGGTCACTAAACAAAAGGTTGTAAGTTGTGGACTACCTTTATGTTTTTCCCAGTGTCAGGACAGTGATCAGATCACCAAGCAATTGATTCTTTTGGATCCAGAGACAATGAACACATCAGTAAATAAAGGGATTTTAAGCATTATTGGCTCAAGCAAACCATTTTAAAAGCATTTCAGCTGTTTTGCTTTGTGGCCCACATCTCTCCTTAAGCAGCCATTAGCAGGTGGAAGGGCTAGATTTACTGCTGCTAGGATGTTAGTGATTGCGTTTAAGGACTCTTGCCCATGTAGTAGTAAAATAAAATAAATCCAACAATTATAACAATCATTTATTGAGGTATAATCAATAAATGTTAGATGTCGTTTTGATTCCAATTATCTATAAAAGCTATTGCGATCCCAGATACATGTCAGGTTCAAAATATGTAGATTTAGAACAGTGATGGCGAACCTTTTAAAGACCGAGAGAGGGCCCAAACTACAACCCAAAAGTCACTTATTTATTGCAAAGTTCCAACATGGCAACTCATGTAAAAAAAAATTCATAGTCTTTAATTCCCATAGAAGGTCCCAAAATCAAAATTTGCAAAGCTGCAAAGAAGAAAAGCTATGCATATTCAGGTTTGAACTGATTCTACAGCCAAAAGTTGCTGTATTTTTTTTTCATATAAACAATACCAGTCCATGGAGCATTGTTCTAAACATATTTTCTTATTTTTCCTTTTATTCATCCTGTGCCATGTTAAGGGGCAAGTATGTAGAATTTAAAAGCTAAAACAGGAAGCTCCAACCCTTTCTTTCTATCTGAATCACTTACATTCATTGTTATATTACTGTCGGCAATGAGAAATTTCTTCTCTCTTCCCTCCAAAACATTTTTTGGCTTCCTGCCTCATCATCTGGGACCTTTTCCTTTCAGTCTCATCAGTATTATTACCTTCCTGATACCTTCTTATCGCTGCCATAAGCAAAGACACTCGCAATTAAACTTTTTCCCCCTTGAACTCTTCCTCCCTTTCCTCTCTTCCAAGGGATTGCATTAGAGCCATTGCTAGACTCTTGTTGTAAGACAGGGAGTAAGATTGTGGGTAAATACTGGAATGCAAAATATTTTTGTGAGCAGCGCAACAGATAGCAGTAAGCAGATCTGTTCTTGGAAACTACCCGGGTTTCCTCAAGAGAAGCAATCACTTTTCTTAACAGAAACAGCTCTAGGAAATGACATTCACATGCTATTCTAATGAAGAGCTAAAAGTCTAGGGCATTTACTATAATTACTTTTACATTAGTAATTTTTTATTTTTTTTTAAAAAAAGAGTATTTTTTTACATTACAAAGTTCCATTCTTTTCTGCAAATCTCCTATGGTGATCACAAAAAGGGCTGTTATGAGACCTATTTCATAGACAAAAGGCTGAAAAAACATCAGGACCATACAAAAAATACCCTACAGTCCTCAATGCAAGCTGCGGGTCCCTGAAATCTTGCATGCTTTTCACGCATAAAGACGCACTCTGCTGCTATGTCCACATTATTTTTTGCATGTTTTTGTTTGTCCAACAAATGGCTGATTCAGTATACATAACAACCTCAGGTCTCCTGGAATAGTAGCCCATTTTAATTCTCTCGCCAGATGGACTTTGGCTACCACTTTCACAAATTTGTGTGGCTGCATGCTGTTGCTTTGGGTAGGATTATAGTTAACAAGTTCTGCCACATTTATAAACAGTTTATTTTCATGTGTTTTCAGTAAACTGATCCAATTCTGATACATGCCCGAAGTAGAAGCAAAATTATCTGCTCCCACCTTCTTTTTACAACACTGGGCAGGAGATTGTCCTTAATCCTTTTTTAAAATCAGTCTTAGCATTGGTGGCTTTTTGGAAGTGGCTTGCCAATGTCTCCTTCCTAGGACTGAAAGACCATGAAAGACCCCCTGTAGCTACTCTGGTACAAGGTTTGGGAACATTGTCTCTCTGTGCATCTCCTATCAATACTATGACCTACCCTATAGATATTCCCAGTCCTGGATTTAGCAAAGGATTATACATATAGGAAGGAACTCCTTTCATTAAATGGTCCTCTCCTGGCTTCTGCCAATTAATCTTAGACATGCCAGCTAACTCCTGGTCAGTATAATCTCTGGCAGTCTTTGTTGCTTGAGCAGCCTCTGGATTGTCAGGTAGCCCCTTAGATTTATTAGTGACCAACAGTCCTTGCCTTAGCTACCCAAACATTCTCAACGCCTTTATGTTCCTTAGTCAAACTGGATTCCTCCTTATCAGAATCCCACATATCTACAACTCAGGATTCTAAATTTCACTGCCGGGATGAGATAAGAGATCTATCTTTATAAAGATTGGGTATGCACCCTTTCTTCAACTGTTTATGGTGCTTTAATTGTAATTTAATTTTGCAAACTGATCAGCCATAGTTACTGCTTGTTCCTCTTCCGAATTCCCCCTATACACAGTCCAGTGCATCTCTTAAAGGGTTTCATGATTTTTATAAGTGATGATTCTTTCAGCTTGCTGCTGTTACCTTGCTCTAATTGCTCCCAGACATTATGGGGCACAGTAAGAAAGACTAGTCCATCCACTGACTTCTTTCCCTTCTTCTTTTCCACTCTCAATTGTTGTGCCTCGGCCCCTGCCCCTCCCCGTTCAGCTGGATGAGGGGGAGTAGGGGTAGTCAGGGGATGAATGGGAGTTGGGGTTGTCAGCCCAGCCGGCTGATTCCATGCTCACTGCGCCTGCTCCCCCACCTGGGATGCTGGAGGCAATTCCTTTGCAACCAGCAACACTACGGCAGCCCAGCGATGATTTGGAGGCAGAAACAGCTGGGGATTCCCTGATCGACGCCCGCACCAGAAGGCGTCTGCGCAGACAGCAGGCGTGGGAATGGAAGGGCCATGAGATTGCCGTTGGCGGGGGCTTGGTAGGCAGCCCCCAACCTCGGAGGGGCTTTGATAAGCAGCTGGCTAATTCCAGTAGCCAGATTCTGCAACAGCGTCTTTTGGCTTCTCATATTTTGGATCGAATCAGTGATTGGTGATTTCTCTCGGATTTTGACTTGGACTTCAGGCTTGACTATGGACTTCGGACTTTTGGATTTTGGGTGACGGACTTTGGACTTTCGGACTTGGTAATCTTGACTTTCGGACTGTTCGGAATATTCTCACGAGCACTTCCTTAAACTGTTTTATTGCTGCGCTTTCTGTTTGCAGGGAGTGACTCTGTTAACCCTTGCCTGCCATCAGCTCCCTAGCTGGTCGCACGAGTCAGAACACTCAATAATGGTATGCATTCAGCCACTGCATTAGGAATAGAGTCTCCAAATTGTGCCAGTTACTGCAAGCATGTAGGTGAGGTCAACCAGTGGGTCACAACTGCTTTAACTTTTGAGCCACTGGCTCCCAGACATTTGTGCTAGGCCAAGCAGCAATTTTGGCCTCCATTTCCTTGCCTTGCAGATGTTCTTTCCCAGAACCAGGGCATTGTCAATAGATCCCATCTTCATTGCCAGTTATATTTTGCCAAGTGTCAGGGCAGTGATCACATGCCCGGGCAATTGGTTCTTCTGAATCTATTTTATTTATTTATTTATTTATTTGGACTTTTATACTGCCCTTCTCTTCGAAGGGAGCCAGGGTGGTGTACAGCCATATAAAAACAATGAAGACAGTTTAACACAACACAATTAAGAACACTTTAAAAATCCTATCATACAATGGCTAATTTAGAAGTCAGAATATAAAACCA
>JANHFO010007192.1:36122-46825 GCA_032468095.1 Pareas carinatus
AAAAAGCTTATTTAATTATAGCAAAATCATAAATGCTTATTTAATCATAACAAAATCTTTAAAGGTTGTTTAATTGTTACAAAATTATTAAAGTTAGTTTAATTATTGCAAAATAATTAAACTTATTTAAGTATTACACATTTTAATGTGATATTTGTTCATGCTTGATAGAGAGACACACACACACACACAGAGAGAGAGAGAATGAGAGAGAGACAGAGAGAAAGACAGAGAGAGAAAGAGAGAGACAGAGAGAAAGACAGAGAGAGAAAGAGAGAGACAGAGAGAAAGAGACAGAGAGAAAATGAGAGAGAGACAGAGAGAAAGAGACAGAGAGAGAATGAGAGAGAGACAGAGAGAAAGAGGCAGAGAGATGAAGGGAGGGAGAGAGGGAGACTCCCAGCCTTCAGCTGGTGTGCGATCAAGAGCAACCAAGGCTGATTTAATAATTACCCAACGGAGCAATTTCTGCAGCCAGCCAAAGTTCCACTTGCTCATTACAGACAAGTGACCTCATCCAAGGAGGAGGGGAGAGACGTGCCCGAGTCTTACCACTGGACGAATTTTCCCTCAGGAGGAAAGGGGGTTGTCTCATCCCACCCCGCTGCCCTTCGCCCAGCTGACCATAGTCCGCAGCTGGTCAAGAGCGAGAATCGCCTGGCGCGGCTATGCCTTCGCTACTCACGTGACACCAGGCTCCCTTACCCAGACTCCACGGCCACACGCTCCCCATGCCGCCTTGCTCTGCCGTGGGAGAAGTGGCATCCTCCTCCCCTCCCAAAGATTTTAAAGCTCTCCCCCTCCTCCTCCTTTTCTCTTATACTCAATTTGCTGCAGAGACTGCGAGGCAGATGCCTGGAGCAAAGCCGACTGGACTGCAACACTCTGGGGCTCAAAATTCACACTCATTTGGCGCCTGGTGATCGGCGCTTCTGGAAGCCTGGTCAGTTGTAGTTGAAAGCGTGGCAGCCCAGCCGACTTCACTCTAGGCATGTGCCTCGCTGTCTCTGCCATCCCCAGGAGCAGGAACTTTCTCGTACCACCTACCCGATACATACAAAATGCAAATAATATGCAGATTTTTCTGTGGACCACCAAAATTTTCTCATGGACCACAGGTGGGCGACCTCTGATATAGTGTATGTCAGCTGACAGGTTTATTAAAAAATTCAAGCGCCCTCAATATGACACTGAATCTTTCATCTGTAAGAATTTCACAGGGAAAATATGTATTTAAAACATTTATATATGATTTCAAATATATGAACATTTATTTGAAGATATTTACTTGGGTCTTTAAAAAGGCTCAAACAAAAACAATATCACAGAGAAAGAAAAAGAAAAGATACAGACAAGACCAGCGTGATGCATAAAGATCTCTCTGACAAATTGAGGGGAAAATATAAAAAATGAAACAGAGGGCACATAACTGAAACAGAGCCACCAGCAAGCAGCCCGACGGCAAGAAGCCAGTTGGCAGAAGACAAGGACCTGGGGTTGCCCACGGCAGATGCCCGCAAAAGGCGCAGGGAGGGAGGGCAGGGCAACCATGAACGGAAACGCGGCTCTGGGACACTTCACTAGAGGGATCCCCAGCAGGAAACATGAGGTCCTAATCCAATACAAATTGTATACTCAGACAACATGCTTGTTGAAAAATATTCTATTTTAATTATTGTGAATAAAAATGTAATAAAAGTTTTTTAAAAAAACCAATATTAGTAACGATCATTGCTTCTCTGGATAGACTATGTTTAAAAGATGTCAGCAAAGGAATGAACGATGTGAAGCAAAATTGTTTGATACAGAAATAATAGAATCAGAAATATTGGAATAATAAAAGCACAGATTACCACAGATAGAAGCTATTTATAAGTAACAGGCCCAGAGAACGACCTGAATGAGAACTCTTTACTGGATATACAAAAGCATCTCACCACCACATTAACAATTAAAGGGAAATGCAAATGACAAACCAAGGCAATGTCCTGGATAAAGACTTTTTATTTGATTTACAAAAGAGGCTTGCCAAAGCTTCAAATGAGCCTCTTCGATAGAAAAATGGAAGAGCCCAGACCTAGGACAGCATCTGAAATAATTAAAGATTAAGATTGTTTGAAGTAAAAGGAAAGAATGTAAAGTTGCTTTGCTTGATTAAAGGCCTTCCCAAACCAGCCAGTCAGTTGTTGGCAACCATGTGGGGGTTACCTCAAGAAACGGACAAATCGTGGATCATGAAGTGGTTCTAATAAGTGAGCTCGTAAGCACTTTTCCAGTTGCACAGAGGCTTTTATTCCCCCTTGGGGGGTGGGAATGACTTCAGTCGTGTCTCCCTACCGATGCCTGCAACAGGGGTGGCTGTGTGTCCCTCGAATACGAGCCTTGACATCCTTGCCTTTGCCTTGCGTGGCCCAGGGTCCCCAGGGTTAGGATATTGTGCTCCTCAGATGCCAGGGATGGGACCCTGCTTGAGTGAGAAGCCAGCCTGGGGGGCGGTCTTCTTTCTACCTGGAGCAAGCCGTACGGCAGCCTCAAGAGTTCATTGGAGGAGGGGGGGCTGGGCAGTGCTGAGCAGAGGCTCCAAGGGAAGCCTATCACAAGCTCCTAGCACAAGACGGGGACCGTCCAGGGTGCGTCAAGGACCTCAAGGGTAGGCGTAGCCAAAGAGCATCAACTAAAAACTGCATAAATTAAAAAAAAGGTGCTTGTTAGGAAAAGGGCCATGGCAGATCTTTGCAGCCAGGGAACAAAAACAGGCATTCAGTGAAACATATTCATGAATAAACTTTTTATGCTCTGCTAAGAATAAGTTGACGTGCAGGGGGGAAAGATAGAATTAATTTCATGCTTTAGAAAATAAGATCTTCTTTTGTCTCTCTCTGCCCAAGGCGGATGTGTCATTTTCTGCTTGATGTAGCCAATTATCAGAATAAGCAATTCTGACAGTGGAAAGATTTAATTTTGGAAGAAATCACTGCTGAAATGGAGATTTAAGAACATCTGTATGTAAAATGAAATGATGGCATAAAAGATAAACTATAAGGATTAGCGAAAAGCTTCACAGCCTCTGACATTAGAGGCTCAGCAGCCATGCGTTGCCCGGGTCTCCTTCAGTGAGCTGCAACAGCTGTCCTCCTCCATGGAGTTTTCCCTTCTCCCCGTCTGTTCCTGGATCCAGCTCAGTGTTAAAGGCTTGTCTTCCTTCCTCAATGCCTGATTAAAGCTCATTTGGAAAGAATTGACTAGAAGGCAAATCTTTCTTGAACTTCAGGGGAAATTTTATATGTGATTTGGAGGATGACCTCTCACTGATCTGAAGATGAAAGCAAATTCTTGCGCAAGAAATCCCAGTGTCTCTAGCTCTGGCTCCTCTGACATCTAGAAATGTGGACCAGCCCAGAGCCTCTCCCCACAGCACGGTTTAATGGGTCAGACAGAATCTGGTTTAAGAAGCTATTCAAAGTAGGCATGCAGGTGGCCACGTAGATCAACGTCTGTCATTTTTCATGGTGCTTGGAACTGAATTGGTGTCCTGAGCAGCGGCCATAATAGGCCCCAATGTTCAGAACTGGTTAAGACCTGAACTACTGACATTCAGGACTAATTGTAGTTCCTAGATAGTCTTTAATAGCAGCCCAAGTAGAGGGCATTGCAGTACTGTGTGCAGGGGTGATGAGAGCACCGGTCCCTGATTATGCTGCCCCTGAAAGGGACACAGTTGTGCATTGGCCAAAGCCAGGCAGAGGCACCCCAGCTATGATCCCCACCTGCTACTCAAGCCATGAAGCCTGAAGGACCCCCAAATTGTGAGCTGCTCCTGGACTGGGAGTGTCTCTCATCCAAGGAGGACACCAACCCCAAAAGGAAACTCTGCACAGCAAGCAGCTCTTTCTTTCTTGGGTTCAGTTTGAGCCTGCTCTCTCCCATCCACCTCCAGGCACTATGATAAAGCATCATCTTATACACAAACCAGGGTAGTGGTATAGAGTGGCAGACTCAACAAAAGCACCAACACAAATTGTATGAGCAACGAATTTCCCCAAACTCCATTGGTTACTCCATAGTTAAAGGAACCCATCATCAGAAACAAGCATGGAGTACCAGAAATGGACATGGTTGGAGATCATAACAAAGAAGCACTTCAACCAGCACCATCTTAGTAGGTGATTGGCTCTAATTCTAAGTAGTGTGGAAATGAAAGCATTGCTCATTTGAACTTGTTACTACAGGGTGCCATTTTGGATACAATGTCCCTTTGACCCTGCGTCCAACAGGCAATTTGCTTCTGATTGGCTTTTCCAGCAGGCCTTTGAATGTTCTGCTCACCCCACTCTTTTTGAGGAGATTCTTTGGCATGATTCACAATGGATCCTTGACCTTCTTCTGAGGTTAGTGGTTTTGCAATCTGAGTGGAACTAAACCTTTCCTGTCCTAGCCCTGAGTTCAGCTTCTGCCCCTCCCAAGTTTTCCCAAGAAGACTCTGGCACCGGTCAGGCAGACAGGATTGGTCCAACTATTTAGGTATTCAAATACCTGGGTCATAATTGTAGGACTCCTTCTAAAGGAGCCTGAGCCACAAGGGTGGGACCCAGCGGGGGCCATGAAGAATAACAATTCCATCCAAAGGGGAGGAGAGCAGAGAAGATCTACCAGCCTTTTAAAATCAAGTCTTCCAAAGGATTAAAATCAGGGGGAATCTGGTAGCATCTTTTCAATGTAACAAATCTAATTAAAAGGCAGAAGCTTTTGTGAGCTTCAGCTTGTCTGTTCTTGTTTTTTATTTTTAAAAAAATGTTAGTTGAAAAACAGATTACCAGAGCCCTCCTGATTTTTTTGCTGCCAAAGACCCTCAGACACACACACACCCCACACACACAATGTTTTCCAGATATGCAACAGCATCATCCATCACCTCCAGGTTTGGACAGCTGAAACAGAATTTGGGAAGAAAACCAAATTGATGAGTATGATGTGAGCTCAAAGAAATGCAGAAACACTTTAACATGGAAGCTTTTTAAGGATGCTAGTTCTTAAGCATATTAATGTTCTTTTTTTCACCCACTCCCCTATAATTTTTAGCCCTTAGAACCTACTCGGAATAGATGAAAAAAATTCATAACATTTCCCAGGTTTAACATGTGGGAAGTATTTCCTAGAATTTGCCAACCTGCGTACATGAACTTCAATTCCCAGAATTCCTGAGCCAGCATGCTGGAGTAGATGATCTTGAAGAGCATTTCAATTCAGAATTGTTCTATGATTCTAATGACTGTCGGAAACTGAAAGGTATAATTAAAGGCATTTCTCTTAGCATTGTTTGGAGTGTTAATAGAGTGCTATCAAAATCAATTCATTTTCAGCTTCCCCGTGAGGGTGGGAATCGGGGGAGGGGGAGGGATGAACACTTGCAGCTGGCTGCTGCAATGCCACAAGGGTGCATCCAGGCCCAGCTATACACACTGGCAGGTATACCCAACAGGTATACACAACATCTGCAGCATTTCTTATATGAGGAAGAGGCTGCTTAAAGTTTAGTAGACAAGCTGTACAAAAATGCTGTTACCAGAGAAAAACATTTTCCTTGCTGCAGAGATGGATCATCATTGTCTGGTGTCACAATCATCCAAGAAGGAGCAGAAATTGGGAATAGATGCTGAGATTCCAACACAAGGAAACACAGACAAGGCTAAAGATCATGCATCGACATTTTTATGCCATTTCTTTCCCTGGGAGGAAGCATTGGGTAAGGCTGGGATATGAAACTTTAGGGTCCAGGCTGGATCGCTTTCCCCAAAGCCTGGACTTTTCATTCTCGCCAAATTCTCATCTTTAATTTGAAGAGAAGGATTATGAAATATGCAGGGAGTCATAATTAGGGCCCCAAAGGATGGGTTGACTTGATGACGCTAGATTGACTTTGTTCCATTTCTTGGGCCTGCTTTATGTTGAATTCCAATACAACATCATCACTTTCTCCCAAGTTTCCTACAACTTCAGTCCGCTCTATCGTTTCTTCTCTGTTAGTAAGAATTAAGTCCGGCATAACCGACCCTCTAGTTTCTCTCCCTTGTGGATGACAAAAGGAATCTGTTTGACCTCCCACTTGATGCAGAGTTTGTCTCCCAGTTGATTTGAGGGTAGTCAGAGCCCACCCACTCTTATCACTGTGGTGTGTTTCCTCCATATATCAAGTTAACTGTTTAGCAAAAAGTTCATCTGTTTCTTCTGCTTGGTTGGGTGACCCTCAGTAAACATCTAGAGCAATATCATTCATTTTTCCTTTTATAGTTACCCAAATGCCTTCAAGAAGACTTCCATCGTTGGCTTTGTGGATTTCTGTAGAGGTGTATGTAATTCCACCTGCACTTTTGTTAGGTCTGTTTCTTCTGAACAACTCATATATTTTAGCTGTATGTTCCAGTTATGGGTGTAATTTCACCAAGTTTCAGTCATGGCAATAATGCCATGCCTCCCTCATGTACTAGAATGTCAAGGTCACTCTGTTCCTCATACTTGGAGGGTCAGTGTATAAGCATCTCGGTTCTTTTCGGCTATTTGACTGACCCTGTGGCCATTTCCTACATCTCCTGCTTTGTATCTGATCACTTGGTTGATTATCCTGAGATTTATGCTTGGAATTAGTTTCTAAGTGTTTGACTCCCTCCCCCTCCAATTTCGGTTTAAAGCCCTCCGCCTAAGGTGAGCGAGTTGGTTTCTAAAAACATTCTTCCCGGTTCTTGCGAGTTGGGTTGAGGAGTCCCTTCTGTACCTCTGCAAGGCACCCTGTGTCTCCCACACAGCACCCAGTTTATCATGGCGATAAAACTCCGGGCATTTCTCATGTGGGTCTAGCAATCTTTAGCACTTAATTGGATTGATTTTGCTGGATCCAAGGGGACTGCTGGATAAAGCAAGGGCTCCTTGCAGTCCATGGGAGCCTGCTGGTCAAGCCAAGGCTCCGGGCTGTCTGACCCTAATTGGTGTCAGTCAAATGGTCAGCAGATGTTAGGAGCTGTTTCCCCCCTCCCAACTACTCAGACATTTGGGAGACCTGCTAGCCTGACCCAGTGATTGGCTGTTGCACCAGCCCAATTGTATTATAAAAAGACTATGAGAACAACCAGCCCATGCTGGCTACATTATTACTTGTCAATAAAGCTGTTTGGATTCACTCAGGTTTATCTACTGCCTGTTCCTTGCGCGATCGGACCCAAGCATTTCAGATCCAACACTTCTGATATGAATTCCAGTTGTCCCAAGAAGCTCTCATTGCAGATTATCCCAAATTCCCTGGTAGACATTGTTTTCAATGGAAAGAGTTGAGTTGTACCACATAACGAAAAGTGCTCACTTAAACTCTTGTAAAGCAGGCGATCATTTTTATCCGGGCAGAAATAGAGTGAGGACACCAGGGAGAGTGGAGATGGACTTGTCTTAGAAGAGTGCCTTCAGCTTCTGAAAAGTGATATCTGGATTCTTTTTTTTACTTCAGGAAATCTAAATCTCAAGACAGGAATAACTTCTGAAATAGAAATCAAACAGACTAATCTCCCTTTCTAAACAAGAGATGGAGGGTCGAGTTCGTCATACGTCATATATTTCCAGTCCCACAGAAACAGACCCCTCAGACTGCATGGAGATTAAGCTCTTGAGGCACGTCAACGTTGACTCTATTGAATTGTCTCCTAGTATGTCTTCCAACTTCTATGAAAAATAAATCTTTTCTATAGATTGAAAACGGGCTTCTTTTTATTATTTTCATGTTTGGTTAAAAAAATGGTATTGGAAAATGAATCTTTCAGTATGCATGGGCAGATATGTATCTCATCTTTTCATGCTGACAAGATACTAATCTAGCAAGCTGAAAAATACAAGTGCGGCGGAGAAGACATTTTGAGATCATAGACGCAGGGAGCTAATTTATTACTAAGACCTACTTTCTTGACAATCAGTAAAAGCTGGATTTGACCCCTTTGGGTATATTCTTACTCAGAAGATGAAGAGTCTTTTTTTATTATTATGATGACGCCATTTTTTTCTGCTGCTTTTGCAATTGTCTCTTATTTAATTGGACAGTGCAACGCTTCATTCCAAGTTATTGCTTTTTGAAATACCTGCATACTTTCATCCTTCAAATTTTAAGAAGGTGTAACTAAGGAAAAATATAAAGTAGATGTATTACGTAGTGGTTTAAAAAATTGTTTTAAAAGTTGTTTGTATGTTTTGTGAATTATTTTAAATGGCTGTACACCACCCTGGGTCCCTTCGGGGAGAAGGACGGTACAGAAATGTAAATAAAACTAAACTAAGAACTATTAGGATGGCACGTGCAGAATTTGTGAGAGAAACAGCCCTTTAGAAAGAGAATTCATACATTGACTGGAAAAATGAAGAGTTACGATGATTTGGCTATGAATAAAATATATGTAGCTATGTCACATCCAGTGCTGGGTTGCTTTATCTGTTTTGTTTGAGAGCTATCTTTGTCACTTTTTTTTTCTTTTCAATAATTTCATTAAACATATCAAAGTGTAAAATGCAAATGAAAATAGTGAGGAAATGGATAAGGGAAAAGGTGAGAGAAACAAGCATAAGGTCAAGGAGGGAAGAATAAAAGCATAAACTTTCGGCTATTTTTTAGCGCAGTAGAATAAAATAATACTACCATCACAGTTTTTAATCTTGCATACTTGCCCGTATTTTTCGCACCAATAGGACGCACCGGACCATAAGATGCACGGCGTCCAGAGGCCTCTCATATGGAACGCGGTTGTGCAGAGATCGCTCCGCGGGGTGCTCCAAGGTCCGGAGATCCGCCTGCAGGCCGAATTGGAGGCTCCCCGACACCCCGCGGAGCGATCTCCCTCGCTTTTTTGGAGTATTTGCTCCATAAGACGCACACTTTTTGGGGAGGGGAAAGTGCGTCTTATGGTGCCGAAAATACGGTGATACGTACCAGCCATTTCCAAAACAGAATAATAGAATAGCAGAGTTGGAAGGGACCTTGGGGGTTTTTTAGTCCAACCCCCTGCTCAGGCGGGAAACTCTAAACAATTTCAGACGAATAGTTGCTCAATATCTTCTTAAAAACTTCCAGTGTTGTAGCATCCACAATATCTGTAGAAAACTCATTCCACTGATTAATTCCTCCTTACTTCTAGTTTGCTTCTCTCCTTGATTGGTTTCCATCCATGGCTTCTTGTCCTGCCTTCAGGTGTTTGGGAGAATAGCTGGACTCACACTTCTTTGTGGCAACCTCTGAGATATTGGAACACAAAACGGCAACCTTATCTAATCAGAAAAACCCAAAGTCAGGGGTTTTTTTCCCCTCTGTCTCAAGCACAAAGTCCAGAAGCGCTCGAAATAGAAATGAAGTTTGGATGTATTCCTTTCTGTGTTTAGAGCAGTCAATTGAGCCATTGCTTTTAGCTCCATCGGATTTTCCAGCTATGCATCACTGTGGAAAGTGGAGCATCTTTCCATTCCTGTGCATGCATCATTCTTGCTGCTATCAGTTTTAATTTATTTATTTATTTTAAAGAAAATCCTCACTTTTCTATTTAAAAAGTATTTGGAGCAACTGTACTCAAAAAAGTGCACACGGTTAGAATCAAGATGTCGATGGGGCCAAACTTAAAAACTAAAAAAAATATCCAATTAAAGTAATTTGATGCTGTTGATATAATTATCCCCATGCAATTATATTTTTATAGTATCACACATTAATGATTGTAATTAAACAGCAAATTATGGATGGTTGTTTGTTCCTTCCTTTGTCCTTGGGTTTGTGCACATTTGGTCTTCAGGAGTAAGGAAACAAAATGAAAATACAAATGGATAAGGCGTTTTGACTGACATATTAATGTTAACATTGTTATATTGCCCCCTTCTCCTTTTTCCCCACAAGTATTTTTAGATCCCGAATAACCAAACCCGTGCAGTGCTCTGACATTTTCAAAGAAGCACAAAACATAACATTATAAATAAATAAAACAATAATTAATATCCTAGGGAAGTATTACTATATATCAAGAGGTCTCCTAATGTTACTAGTAATCCATATATCAAAATGAATATTAACTTTTCTCAGTCAGGATGAAATTGTATTGTGAAGATTTTGTTTAACTCATGCAGAACTTTCAATACCAAAATCTTTACTGTATTAGCATCTCCCCCGCTCCAACCCATACACTGCTGCTTTTTTTGCGAGGATTGCGATACAACTATAGCATTGCCCAGATATTAATTGCTGTGACAGAGCATTTCAGTTCTTTTGCAGTGTCAGCTTGCTTATTTTTCAACTCTGAATTCATTGAAGGATTTTAACAATTTGCAATAACATTACGTAATATAATAATGCATAATATTAATAATAATACATAGCATAGCATAGCATAGCATAGCATAGCAGAACGATTATTAGTATCCTACAACTGTTCTAAACCTATTACAAAAATGTACCGTATCAGAAATATGTATTGTATGGCATGAGGAAGGTGTTTTGTGACATGATAATTGTAGTTTATAACATGATGACATGATGAATGTACTTTATGATTATGAATATATTTTATGATTGTAATCACAGTTTCTTTATTGTATGTATGTAGGTATAGAGCATGTACATTGGCCAATACATTCTGATTCTGATTCTGATTCTGATTCTGATTCTGATTCTGATTCTGATTCTGATTCTGATTCTG
>JANHFO010007193.1:17382-27704 GCA_032468095.1 Pareas carinatus
AGGTGCAGATTACAAACTCAATGATTTCGCTGTAGAACTGAGTCAGTGGTTCCTTGGGCACTCTGAGCTGTCTGAGTTGTCTCAGAAAAAACATTCTTTGTTGTGCTTTTTTAATGACAGTTTTTATGTTAGCTGACCATTTTATATCTTGGCATATTATATAACCTAGAAATTTGAAGGTCTCAATTATTGATACTGTATTGTTTAATATTGTGAGAGCTGATAGGATAGATAAAATGTCTCAGCCAGAGGTCTTTCTTTTGGGAGCGGTGGTTCTGTGTGCAGAATTGTCTTGGTCTAAAAAGAAGATGTTAATCTCTCCTAAACTTTACCCCGCACCCTTTGAAGAGGTATCTGAGACCAACAGGAGAGGAGCAGAGCCAGGATATAAGCAACGTATTTGATTTGTATTCATGCATAACAATGACAATATTCTGGACCAGGTTTAATATTAATGATGATTCTTTGTAGAGCAAGAACAGATGTCAGCTGTTCAGCAAAAGGCTTTTACTCAGTTATTGGAAAAGCAGCAGCAGCAGCAGCAGCAGCAGCAGCAGCAGCAGCAGCAGCAGCAGCAGCAGCAGCAGCAGCAACTGTCTCGAAAATCCTCTCATGAAACAGTAAGGACAGAATTATGCACAAAGGGTAATCTAGATGAGGAATAATACTGAGCATTCACCCAAACTCAGCAGGCCAAGCTCCACTGTTGCTTGGTGGCAGTACCATAATAGTACTGCCTTTACTGAACAGAGAACTAAGCAGGGGTGTGACTTGCTGGCAGTCCTTTCCCCAAACCTTCCTTTTAAATGAAAGACTTAACTCTAATGAGAAATTTGCCATCTTCTATTTTCTTCTTTCTTCTGTTCTAGTTCCCTCTTGACTCACTGGTTGCTGCCTTCAAGGAGATGGTCAATAACCCTCATTTGAGCGATATCCAGATCCAGGTGGACAGTGGGGAAGTCTTCTATGCCCACATGTTTGTATTGTATGCACGGTGTCCTCAACTTCTACAATTTGTAAGCAGCCACAACGTGTTTAAGGACTGTATGTAGTAGACATTGTTCAGGCTTGACTGTCATTATGGATCCACATTTGTGGATTTCTTCCAATGTCTTATCTCTAGATTTTCCTCGAGACTGATTCTGATGGCATCGCTTGGTAGAGGAATGCCAGTGCGGGTCACACTAGCTATTCCACTTGTCAGATATAGGGAACTACAGCCAATAAACCAAACATTTGAAGAGTGGCTGTAGGCAGCCGGGTTCACCGAAGATTCTACAACAAGGTTATTCCTGTGAGCAGCAACCAGCTATGCCTCGCAGTAGGCAAGTGCAAAATAAAATCAGTTCAGCAAGATGGAGACTGTAAGAGTAGAAGTAAAGGGTGCACCAGCTGGAAGGGCTCGAGGAAGATTGCAGATCTAATTGGTGGAAGGGAACAAAGGGGCTTTGGATAGCTTGCAGGAGAGAGGAGTTGGTGTTGCTATATTGCCAAAAAGGCAAATGTGTTTATAACCGCCGAGGCAGGGGACCTTCTGACTGGCAAACTTCACCACACCCAAAAACCATTTTTATGGCAGGAAGCCTAATGCGTTTGACCATCTGCAGTGCAGAGTGACTTCCGCATATGATCAGGAAAGTTTCAAAGGAGAAGGGAAGGAGCCACGGCTGGGTTGCGATGGGCGCTGCAGGGACCGGTGTCTCCTTCTGTTCTGCCACCAGGTGGACCAGAAACGTTTTGTGGTGGCTGAAGAGGGAGAGGTGGGAGCCGCTCGGGTGCTGCTGCACGATGCGCCGGGGGATGCTGTCGCTCTGCTCTTGAAGTACCTCTACACAGCTGAACATTTCATACCCCAATATTTGCTGTCAGATGTGGTTGACCTGGCAATAAGGTTGGTATGTTTAAGCTTTGGGGTATTTACTTGGCTGGAAATTGTGACATTTTCTGTGCGCCAGTTTTGAACAGAGCTCATTTTGGTTTGCTGCATGAAGCATGAATAAGAATTCCATTTTCTTATGCCACGGATTGTACTAAGAGAGGTGAAAGAACATTTTTGTGTATTTGCATACTTACAGGTTCGGAGTGAAAGAATTGGCTGTTTTGTGTGAAGGCCAACCTAGTGAAGAGATATCTATAGAAAAGTCAGCTGAGGATAAAGACAGAGTTGGAAATTTTGAGGAAATTTTGAAATCCATGTGGCAGGATGAAGATGAAACTGCAGCAAGGTCTGTGTGCAGAGATGAAATCAGTGACAGTACGAATGAGTGGGATTTAGAGGAGATTTATGAGTTTATGGCTACCCAGCACAGAATGACCTCTGATGAAGTGAGGAAGGAGAAGATCCCCGCCAAATGCAGACATGATGAAGTGGAAATGAAGATCGGCCAAGATAGTGGTTCCTGCCCAAAGAAGAGGCTGGAGACGCTCACAAGATGCATGACGATTAAGGAAAGTGAAACAAAGTGTGATCTAGAATCATCCAAATTGAAGACCTGTATTGCCAGGATGGAAAAAGATCTGAAAAAGTATTCTGTTGAGTTCCAGCGAGATTTTAAGGAAATAGTGTCCCTCGGAGCAAGTTCTAGAAAAGAATGTGCAAGTGAGAGTCATCTCGAGTTAGCTGGAGAGTCCAGTCATGGAAGTCATCTGGAGAGGTCTGCTACCCAATTTTCTGTGTCTGAAATGAAATGTGGTTCTCTCTGGGAGCAGAATATTAACATAGCCAAAGACAAAATGACAGCCAGACTTCTTCAAGCACCCTCAGAAGCTCTCCAGAGGACTTTGTCAAGAGACCCAGCAGCTCCCTTCTCTCTCGTGACATCTGCCTCACAGCCAGACGTCTTAGAGGGGCCTCCCTCTCAAAATGTTAAGCGGGGGAATATAAGCCGGAAAGGGGGAGCTCCCCTCGGCAGGCTAGAGATGTCTGGTGCGGTAAATCCTCATGATCTCACTGTTATGAGGGGCCATATTGTAGTGCTGGATTCTGATGAAGAGCTGGAGCAGGAGGCAGAACAGAAACAGGCAGAGGCCACTTTAGGCCTCTCTGAGCAACAGTCACGGCATAAAGTGAGCCCTGCGACTGATGCTTTGAATTGCTGGAGCCCCTCCCCTCCCCAGCAGGATCCCGGTAAAGTGGGTGATGGATTGGGTGCACTAATTTGTCATGAGGCACAATCTTTGGGTGAATGCCATCGGCCTTTGAACCTGGGCAGCTTCTGGGAAGGTTTGGGCTGGAGTGAAGGACGGACGTTGGTGATGCCTGAAACTCCTCTGCCAGCCTGGAATAGCTTGGATGACGTGGAGGCTGAAGAGATCAGGTTGAATTCTTTCCTTGAAAAGCAGGGGGTGCATGAAGCCCAGACAGAACCGCCGACCTGCAGCTGTGAACCTCTGCCGATGCCTTCAGCTCCCTCTTTGCTTGAAATGGTGAAACGTAGCAAAGGGCAGCATGTAGCAGAGAGCGATGTGGTGGTTGTGGATGATGGCGAGGAGGAGCAGGAGGGAGCAGTGGCACCACGTTCGAGGGTCACCGTCGTAGAACCTTTGGCGGTAATAACTGCCAATCCCAGACATCTTTTGAGGACTCCTGTGCACACATTTGAAATGCAGGATAATCGCCCTGTGGCCGCTGCTAAAGGTGCAGCTAACCCGGCAGCTACGTTCCGCTTTGGAGTGGGAGGTTCACCTCTGCACAACTCTCGGAATTGGCCTGGAGAAGCGTCCGACAGCAATGAAGCTCCTCCCGCCCGCTCAGGTTTGCCCGCTCCCATACCCATTCCAGAGGTTTCTGGTAAGTTGCCGCTTTGGGTCAGTTATGACAACCGCCTTGACAGCTACGGCCACTTTGTAACATGGCCCCCAAAATAGGGGCGCTGATGAGTCCTTTGAAGCTTGACAAGTGGTCACACTGAAGCACAAAGACCAGGATCCTTGCAACTGGCTAGGCTTCATTGGCCGTCGTGTCGTTGCCCAGTTCTGCGAAGGAGGGGGGTCTTTCTTCTTGGATGGGATGAGCCCCACTGTGGATCCTGGGAGGGGAGCAACGATCTAGAAATCCAGTTTTGACTGCCTCGTTCTAAAGCACTTTTCTAATTGTTGAGCTTTTTAAAAAAAAGTGTACGTGATGGGGATGTCTATCTGACCACGGTCTTCCCAGACGTTTGGGATGAGGGGAGGGGGAGGCCCATGTGGCCGATTTGATTCAGTTCCCTTTAATCGATCACAGATCTTGCCTGCCAAGCCAGGGACGTCTCTCGCGCTACTCCGCTGTTGCCCTTGCCACCTTTTTCAAGCATGGACACCCCAGAGCTGAAGAAGGAATTGAGCAGGTGGGCGCTCTCTGGATCGAAGGCCTTCTGTGACGGGCAGTAACCTGCAGGTTGTGCTTACTTGTGAATTGTGATTTGGCCTCCTTTTCTTCTTAGATTCGGTGTCCGTGCTCTCCCAAAGCGGCAGATGATTTTAAAACTGAAGGAAATTTTTCAGTTTACTCACCAAGAGGCAGTAACCAACTGTAGGAAAAAATCTCTGCCAGTCGCTACCAGCTCCTTTCAGAACTTCCAGAACCTTCCCCCCCATCGACTGCTTCGGGGGAGCCCAACCACGACTAACCACCGTACAGATTTCTCTGAAGGACGTCCCCAGAGGCCGGAGGCGGGGCTTGTGTCGCCGGAGGGAGCTGCTCTTCCGGCAAACAGATTCACTGGTGGAGACGACGACGACGGAGGGCCCATCCCGACAACTGCCCGAGGGTCAGCTGGCACAGCAGGAGGCAGAAATGAGGCTGGTGCAGCCTCTCAAAGGTAGAGGGGCAGGCAGGAAGGGGCTCTGTTCTCCATTCTCGACCCTTAGTTAACCTTAATTTGGGGAAGGGTTGTGTTGTTGCTGTGTAGCGGGTGTGGGTCATTCGGGCCTTGGTTATACTACACCAGACATCTAACTTTTTTTTTTTTAAAGGTAACTTTTTAGGGATTGTCTAGGTATCGTAAAGCCTTTTCCTTTCCCATCCTGCTCCTAGTTCATCGATGGAGTTTAAAACCAGCATGCTGGCAGAGCGAGGGGGAAACGTACCGGCCTCTCAGATTGCCGCTGGTGGCGACGGTCAGAAACTGGAGATCCTGAAGCACTACATCCATTCGAACCCATCTCTTTGCCAGCAAATTCTGTTCTATCAGCCCATTGAACTGTCTGCACTGCATGCAGAGCTGAAGCAAAGTGGCATCAGGATCGCATTGGACAAGTTATTGGACTTTCTGGATGCCAACTGCATCACGTTTACCACCGCCGAAGCTCGGAGAGAGAAGAGACAACTCCGTGGATCCAAGAAAAAGGGGCAACGGTGATGTTGGGCTCTTTGGGCGAGGTATTCTCCCAAAATGTGAACTCCGGGAGGCTTTTTCCTCCACAACGTTCCAGTCAGCTGCCTCCTCTCCTTTTTTCATATTTATATACATTTTTGCGCTGTCCTTTTGCCGGGAAGCGGAGGGAGGGAATCTCGTGTTGACGTTTGAAGTGAGTTTGATCCCTTTTAGCCGAACCTTGGCCTGGATGGTGGGTGGCCTGCACCCCAAGAGCAGCTTTGGACAGACGGGGATGTCGATTGCCTTCGGCCCGCTTTCTCATTGACATAGGGGTAGTCCCCATCTGGTAATAAAAGGCGTTTTCTGTGGGTTTAAATGCAGTCTTTTCTACAGACTGTAGCCGATAGGGGGCGTGCTTAATTTGTGCAAGTCTAAACCGCCTTATGGTCCAAATCGAAGATTTTGGGAAGGAAGCGCTCTAGGTCAGAGTTGGCTGCACCCATTCTCAGCATGGCATCCAATCCGGAGGAATGATTTCAGCATCCCTGTTGGAACAACCTATTTAGGTCTAGGAGCATCTTCAGCACATCCTTTCCCCGATGGCTGGCTGATGAATGAGGGAAAGGCATACTCCTTTGTTTGCAAAGATGATAACCCAAGACTACCACCCAAGTAATTTACAACAAAATTGTCTCCCAGGAGGTGTTTGTTGTGTGTGGTGTAAAACAATGCAAAACTGAGACGAGTTTAAGATGATGTGATGCG
This sequence comes from Pareas carinatus, assembly GCA_032468095.1. Taxonomy (NCBI): domain Eukaryota; kingdom Metazoa; phylum Chordata; class Lepidosauria; order Squamata; family Pareidae; genus Pareas; species Pareas carinatus. Next base: position 23,448 of record JANHFO010007193.1, read on the forward strand.
AGGACAGCATTTTTACTGAACACACTCTAAATTCTTCTCAAAGATTTGGGAAGCCTCGAGCCAAAACTGTTAAATACTTGCATATGGAGATGGTAGTGAAAGTCTTCTTTTAGACTGCTTAAATTATACAATTGATTTAATTTTACTTCCACCCCGTTAAAAAAAGCAAGAAATTATTTTATGTACTAAATGAGAACAGATCCTTAGTGTCATTGTCTGGTCCCACATTGCAACTTTTTAACTGTTAGATGCCCAGAGTCATGTATATAAGATGGGCAGCCATGTTTATTCACATGTCATGCCCCTATGTAAGAGGTTATGCATGACTTTCATAACACCACCACCTTTTACCTGAGGAGTACTTCTATTTACAGTGTACAACCTGTGGTATTTTCAGTTAAGTTGAAATTGTAATACATTGATTTGTCAGTTGTGGTGCGTGACAAAAACCCATCATGTACCTCCTAGTAATCGTTTTAATTTATGAGGTGTGGCAAGTCCAATTTTGCTTGCTTCAAAAATTGTATAGCCGTCCTTAGATGGAACATCAGATAGGACCAGGCTGGAAAAATCCATAGTTCAGAAAGAGATTGTCTTTCCCTTTTGAATTCTTTGTATTGCTTCTTCATTATTATTGCACAGAGAACCTTACTCTTTGATTTTACTTGAGGAAGAATCTATTTTCTGTCAAACTGGTGCTCTTTCCCCAAAATGTTTTTTAAAAAGCGAATGCTTCTAATTTGCTTCTGTTAAAATTTTTATGAATTAGTACAGCCAAGTATTAGTAGGGATATATTACTCTTTAGTGCTTGAAAGAGTTCTGTAAAGCAAGGCTTTTCAACCCATGGTACACATACTACTGGTGGTACGCCAGTACGTGGCAGCTGGTATGCGACGTCCACGTCGTCTACTTTCAGATGTGGATGTTGTGTGTCGGGGAAATGAGCTGAAGCAGTGGCAGCCCTGCACATGCCTGGGACAAAGGTTGCTGTAGCTGTGCTGTTGCCAAGGTTCTGCAGAGGGTGCAGAATCGACACCCAGCTGATCGGCACTGCGGGAGGTGCTGCCAGAAGCAACGATCAGCTGGAGCCAAGCATGCAGATTCTGAACCACAGAGCTCTGCAACACTGCAGCTCAGGGATGTGCAGGGCTGCCTCTGCTATCCCCAGGAGCAGCAACTTCATTGGGGTGAAAATCATCTTGAGAGTGGGCTGCCCAGAAGAGGAGGAAGGGGAGAGAGGAGGGGGGATATAAAAGGAGGTGGTTTTGGCATGAGGGGGAGAAAAAAAAAGACAACAGAGAAAGCAAGAGAGAAGATTCTGTGGGGGAAGCCTGAGAGAGAGAGGGGATAGAAGAGGAGAGGCTTCTGTGAGAAGCAGAGGCAAGAGGAGGCTGTGGAGAGAGCCCAGCAGGGAATGGGAGAGGGAGAATGGCAGATCAGCACAGGTTTCCCATTAGAAGTGTGGTGAGTAGGTGCACCTTTATCACTTGTTTCCCTTTTTTTTGGTCCTCAACTTTTTGACACCTTGCTAAGCTGCTGGTGGTACTCTAATATTGTCGCATCCTGAAAGTGGTACAATCTGAAAAGGTTGAAAAACACCGCTATACAGTATTACTTTCCTTATTGAATGCCTTTCAATGAACACAAACTCATCTTCCTATAGTCACACAGGGACACAATAAAATACAAACTGACAATCTTACATGGATTTTAAAGGACAGAAACATTTTAAAAACTTCAGTAATTTATATCACTTTTAAGCAATACTTTATATACAATGGAAAAAAGACATGCATAGTCCAAATACAATGTTGAAAACAGCATTTTCATAACAAAAAAAAAATCCAAACACTAATACCATGTACATGAATTCAAGGACATCCTTTTTGTCTGTTGCACACAGTTTATTTAACAATATGCTATAGAAGTAAGAAATGAGTTTGTTCCCCCCTCTATACAGTGATTGAATCTTGAATTGTTCATATTTATAGTAATTATAAGAATTTGCATGATTTACACTGTAATTGCTTTTCCTCAGCTCAAGTTCACATCAAAGAATTACAGAATACACTTCTTCCCTGTTAAAATTAACATGTCCTAAGTAGTGAGTGTCCCTATTTTTTTTAAAATCTAAAACCAGTTTTATCAGAGAAACAAGCAACAATTTCTACATCTGCAGTGTGTGTGTGTGTGCAAGAGTCAGTTCCTATCTTTCTCAGGGGTAATAATACTTAGGATACTTGCAAAATTCAGAATAGAATAAGACTAAAACAAAACTTTCTGTCAAATGTCAGAAACGTAGCAAGATACATTAGAATGTGAATGTTTTTCTCCTCTGCTAAACACCACGGCTTAGTCTTAAAAATACAAATAAAATATGAATATAATGGACTCGTTTTCCCCTTTAAAAAAGTAAAGTCAAACATAACAACTAAAAAAAAAACCCACAACAGGGAGACCAGATATTTTAACCACATCTGGCTGGCTTTAACAAAAAAATATATATTCTCTTTTTTTTAAACAGCCATTCACCCCTTCACAAGTGGAGGGTGAATCAGTCCCGTCTAGGGCTTAGCTCCAGCTGCAAGTCTTTTTTCCGTTCAAGAAGTCCAGGAACAGGAGAGAAACTCAGTGATGCTACAAGCCCTCCACAAATTTTTCTAGCGTGTCGCCTCCTGTGGTGTCGCCCACCAGGGACAGCTCATTCGGTAACACGTTCCTATTCGGGGGGTTGAGCTGGGGAAGCATTGCACTCTGCTCCGGGTTGCCCAGGTGTCCCTGTTCCATGGAGCCAGCCATCGCAGCGGCCAACCCAGGGTGAGGCGAGCCAGTCTGGGGGGAGGCGTGGTGGGGGGAAGGCTGGGGCTGGATCCGGGGGGACGGGCTGGAATGCGGTGGCTGTGATTGGGGCCGGGGGGACTGTACAGGTGCCGGAGAGCGCACCTGGCTGCTGAGGGAGGTGCTGATTGGCGGGCCAGGGAGGTGCGAGGAGGGGGCTTGTCCGGAAAGCAGATGCTGCTGTGGGCTCAGGGGGTTCGGCTGCCCTGGGGACCCCATTTGTGGTTTAAGTTGCTGCTGCTGCTGCTGCAGGAGCCGCTGCTGCAGAGCTTGCTGGATGTTGGGGCTGCCGTCGGCCCCCAAGGCTGGCTGCCCCAGAGGAGTCAGCTGCCCCATCTGAGCTAGCTGCCCCATGGCCCCTGCTTGGATGGAGAGGTGCTGCTGCTGCTGCTGCATCCGCTGCTGCTGCATTGCTTGGGTGTAGACGCCGGGGCCCGGGGGCTGCGGGAACTGGCCATGGGTTGCCAGTCCGGCCCCTCCTTGCTGCTGCTGCTGCTGCTGCTGCTGCAGCAACTGCCTCCTCAGGATCTCCCTGTACTGCGGACTCATGCTGGCAATTGCGGGACCGAGAGCAGGGCTCATGATGCCGACCGACTGGCCCTGCGCACTTAAGCCGCCTGTGGCTGACGGCTGGGGAGGGGGCCCTGGGCGCGGGACGCCTGCCGGCAGCGCACTCATGTTCTGCAGGCCTGTTGGAGCATGCAGCCCTGCTGGTGGAGGCGGCTGCTGCAGTGGGCTCGGAGTCTGCTGCATGCCTGGCTGCGGCTGCATGCCTGGCTGGTTTGCTACGTACTTGGCTGTCCTCTGCTTTATGAAAGCCGCCATGAGTTGAGGGTTCGACTTCAGAATGTTCAGCACCTGCTGCTGCTGCTGTGGGGAGCTGGGAGACTTCAAGGTCCGCAGCAGCTCTTGCAGAGCATTTGGGGGAATGGCTCGGGCTGGCGGCTGCACGCCTGGCACCCTTGGGCCGGTTGCTGTCTGTGGGCCAGGCAGGGGCAGGGCTGGCCTGGGTATTCCTGGCTGCTGTTGAGGCACCGGAGCTGGCGACTGCCACTGCCCAGGTTGCAAGTTGGGCAATACTGGGCCACTGACTGAGTTGGGCCGGGGCACATTCATGCCCACCTGCTGCATGGGGTTCATCGCACCCACTGCTGTGCCCGTCATTCCTGCTCGGCCTGGGGGCAAGCCATTGCTGCTTACCCGGTACAGCTGCTGCTGCTGCTGCTGCTGCGCTGCTTCAATTTCAATCTGCCGAGCCGCTTCCACGGCTCCCGGAGGAGGCTGGGCAGCTGGAGGCGGAGCAGCCAACTGAGTGGAAGGCTTGCCCGCTGAAACGGGGGGAGGCGCTGGAGTTCTCCCCACGCTGGGAAAACCAGCTGGGGACATGCTGACAGGGGAAGGCTGGGGAGGGGGCTGGG
>JANHFO010007194.1:27366-39121 GCA_032468095.1 Pareas carinatus
AGCTGCACTGGCTGCCGGTGGTCTCTCGGGTGCATTTCAAGGTGTTGGTAACCACCTTTAAAGCGCTCCATGGCATCAGACCCAGTTATCTGCAGGACCGCATTCTACCAATAGATACCTCCCACCGACCCACACGCTCCCACAGAGCGGGCCTCCTCAAGGTGCCCCCAGTCAGAAAATGCCGACTGGCGACCCCCAGGGGGAGAGCCTTCTCTGTGGCAGTGCCCACCCTCTGGAATGATCTCCCCCCCGCAATTCGTACCATCACCGACCATCCGACCTTCCGCCGTGCCTTGAAGACCCACCTATTTCATCAGGTGGGTCTATCGTAGCTGTGCCCTGGTTCTCTTGCTTTTAATTTTTGGGTTTTAGATGGGAGTTTTACAATTTTTTAATACAGGCTTAATTTAATCTTTTTTAATTAATATTTTAAAGTGTATATATTCTATGTATTTTACTAGTGCCTGCAAGCCGCCCTGAGTCCCTCGGGAGAAGGGCAGGATATAAATTAAATTAAATAAATAAATAAACCAATTGAGAGGCTTACCCATGATTGTCGGTACTTGGACCCTGTAGAAGGCACCTGGTTATGTGAGCCATGTTCTTTCCTTATACATATCAACAATGATATTTGGAAGACAACAAAGTTCAGTGAAGGAGTATATTTTTAGTCTACTTAACTATAACTTCCCCATGAATTTCTAATGAGACCCTTTTCTCTCTGCATTAGAAGTAGGTAGACATCTTAACATATTTTCCTGAAGGTTTAGGATTATGTGCTAAAAAATAATTCCCTTTTATTTCTTTTCAGGATAAAATGGAACCAAAATGAGGCTGGAGTATGTTGATTAAACTTCAGCCACTAACAGTGCCACAATTATAAAAAGCTGTAAGAGGCTCTTTCCACATCAGAGGATGACCTGATCTCAGACCGATGCTGCTCTTGAATATCTCCATGATGCTGCGGATTTTCTGAACATGTCAGATAGCTAAGCAGATTAACTCTGCAAGCAAAATATCTCAGGTTCTGGTTCAGAAAAAACTCTGTAACAAAAAATTCTCAGTGCTTTCTTTAAAGTTGTCAGATGGGATGACTTCCCCCAGCAGGAATTTCTGGATCGCTATTCTGCCTTTCTCTGGGATTTCCCCTAACTCTAGAAGCAAAGTTGATATAGATATATAGACATGCTTTTTTGCTGAAGATATACATGCTTTGTTTGCTGAAGAGGAGAATGACAGTTAGATTTTTTTCTATCACAATGAAAAGAGTGTGGATAAGACTTAAATTTGAAGCATTCCTCAACTGGCAGGCTGGTACAAAGGAAGGAGAAACTATTTGGAGGAATTTCACAATAGTGGGGAAAATATATAAGAATTGATCTAATGATCAAAACTTGACTCAATGATCTATCTAAAAGAATCTGTTGGCCTCATCAGTGCATTTTCCTCTCTACATTTCCAAGTAGTTCATTGTGTTATGTATGGAAGGGGAGTGAATTTCAATGTGAATCATATTTTGGGGGGAAATGGAATATAGCTTCTCTAGTCATGTGCTATATTTAAAATAACAATGTTCAATAATTTTAATGAGTTAGAAAAAAATCCAATGTATGTTTATATTTCAATTCTGTGCAAAGGTTCTGACTGTAATAAGATTTAAATGAAAATAGCAGAGCTGAAACCAGACAGTAGGTTTGAATTTGTTTCTGCATACTACGTCCCTGTTATGAGCTATGGCTCCTATTTTGAATCTAAAGTGGCTCAATGCAGTCCTTCCTGACTGCTTAATCCAGAAATCACTTCTCTGTTTCACAATAGAATTCTAAAGACAAAAACAATTTGCTAAGCTGCAAATTAACATAAGGGGATCATTCTCCAGATCATTATTTTGGAAGAATCTCTACAGTAGTCAAGCAACCAAGTCAATAAACAGAAACAAGATTTAGCTCTTTATTCTTCCAAAGCAAGAAAGATTGCATAATATTTATTAGGTGTTGGTAGACCCGCAAAACGCTTAGCTATATATTCTTCTCTGGTAATATTGAACTACAAATCAGGGCATATAAAATCTTTGCCAGACCAATTCTCGAATGCAGCTCATCTGCCTGGAATGAATATTGTTTAACAGACATTAATACAATTGAACAGGTTCAGAGGTATTTTACAAGAAAAGTACTCCATTCCTCAACCCACAATAGAATACCCTATGCCACCAGGCTTAAAATCCTGAACCTAGAAAGTCTGGAGCTATGCCGCCTATGGTCGGACCTAAGCTAAGTACACAAAATTGTCTGTTACGATGTTTTGTCTATGAACAAATACTTCAGCTTCAACCACAATAATACACGAGCTAACAACAGATACAAACTCAGAGTCAACCGCTCCAGATTTGATTGCAGAAAATATGACTTCAGTAAGAGAGTGGTCAATGCCTGGAACTCACTATCTGATGATGTTGCTACATACTCAAACCCAATAAATTTAAACTTGAACTGTCTACAGTGAACCTCACTCCACTTCTCAGAGGTCTGTAAAAGGGGCGTGCATAAGTGCACTAGCGTGTCTCCCATCCTTGTTCTACTGTCCCCATTTATTTGTACTCATTTATATGTTTATACAGTATGTTTTTATTTATACCTTTTGTTGTTGTTGTTTTATCTTATATACCTGACAAAATAAAATAAATAAAAACAAATAAAATATGAATAAAGATTATAATATTTACTTACTAATTTGTTTACATGAAGGGAAAAAAATCTTCCATTTGTTAAACTGGTCTATCCTTTGACAATTGGTATTGATGAATGAATGAATGAACAAAGCATTGCATTTATACCTTTTTTCCAAAATGTAATAAAATATTATTTTAATATTATTAGTGGCATAAAATGATTGCATACCTCTATACTTCTTAGATATATCTGATCATGATGAGCTTCCTTTGAAACAAGACATTAGAATTCTGGCATATTTAAAACATGGCTCATTTAATAATGCATGAATAATATAAAATAATAATAATATTTGTGAAAACAGTAAAAAGAGGGAACCTAGAATTTTAAAAAGCTGCTTTAAATATTAATTAGATCAGAATTAAGGATTTCATGGTGCATATTTTCTAATTTAACTTGTGAAAAGTGCTACCAATTAACCAACTAAAAATGCCCTGCTGTGATTCATAATGCAGACTGTTATTCCCCCCTTTGACAGGATGGGTGAAAATGGAATAGTGAGTACTACCACAATTATTCAACTTTTCAAAGGAAGAGATAGGTCATGATTTTGTAGTCAGGTTCATCAGGTTCATTTAGCTACTTCATAAACTGTGGATAATGGAACTCAGAAAAAATAACTGGAAAATGATGGATGAGATAAGTCAAGCTTATTCTGCATAATGTTTATTTGCTGCTACTCAGAGAACTTGTCAGACAAACTGGTCTTGATCATTAAGTAATTATCTAAATATCATTTTTTCCTATAGGTATCTGGACTCAATTTTCTTGCAATGTTTAACCCTCTTCAACCATTATACCAAAATGGTGCCATAACAGAATATATGGTAGCAGTTTTTTCCTACATATTCATACATTTCTCTGTTGAAGAAACAGATCCTCAGGTAACTACTGCTGGAGACCTACTCTTCAGATATAATTGAATGTGGACGGTTGGTAGGTGGGAATGTGACACACAAAACTGCTAATGAGGAGAACCCAGGTCTTTTTAACTATTAGGCTATGCGTTTTGAAAGCTGTTCTTGACTGAAAAGCCAGCTAACTATTATAGGTAGTTTTTCTGAGTGGATGGGGCTTAGTTCTAAAATTACCCAGGCATCCAAGGGTGGAGGGTGGAAATAATTGTATAAGAATGTTATTGTGCCTTACTTCAGTTGATTGAGCCTTTCCAAGTCTCCCGTTTGGGAGATGAAACAATGCTGGCTAAATAGATTCTAATAAATTCAACAAATTTCTTTGCCAGTTATGATTAACTACAAGTACTTCCTGAAAAAGATTTCAATGTACATTGTGTTGGATTGATCCATTTTGGATTCTATTTTATTCTGATAGGGATCAAAGTTGAGAAAGCTCTTTAAATCTATCATCTATCTATCTGTCATCTATCTTGCCTCTTCAATGAAAAGTTCCTCCAACTGTCTTCATGCATAAATTGCATAAAAACCCCTCTTTAACAAAACAAATATGATTTGTGAAATAGCCCTGAGTCTTAAATTCGATAAAATTGATTTTCTCATTATCAGACGAGGTACTGACTTGTGCTGAAGCAATCTAATCCAAGGAATATCCCTGAAAGCTCCCCTCCTTAACATAAATATTCTTAATGTAAAAGCTAGGTCACTGAGCATATAGGAGTTGGAAACACATATGTGGTTTTCATGCTTGATTCCATCCCTCTTTTCCCATCCTTCTTGTGAGGGGAGATTTAGTTCTTGAGATTCAGATCGTTCAGGAGTCCAGACCCCTCCCCCCCGGAAATTATTGCTACAGCAAAGACTATAGGAAAACAGCAAAATGTCTTTGGATCTTATCATATTATTCAAGGATGCTGTCTTAAGAATCATTTGCCATATAATATTTTCTGACCGAGTGGAAAAAGATATAGTGATCTCTGAGTTCTGATTCATGTCCTGAGTTTGAGCATAAAGAATTATGACAAAAATGTCTTTTACAAGTTGTGCTCTTAATTCTTCACCAACTCTGGTCATTCTGAGAAGAAAAAATTTGAGAAGTAACAGAATAAAATGCAGAATTTTCCATATACCTCTCTTGATTTAAAACTGCATGCACTGTGGCCACAATACAATACAGTTCAGGATAACTTATCAGTTGACTTATACCAGATTTAAATTTTTATTTCACTACTTGTTGTTTGGTCTGGATGAAAGAATGGATAGTGCAGAGATCAAAAAATTTTTATACTTAGAAGGCTTGAATGGCATGGATATTTATGGTATGATAACACTTTAAAATTAATTTGGACTTTAAAAACCATTTTATCAGACATGCCATATTGAGAATATGGAATAGATATAAACCCAGGTCGTGCCAAAAAACATTTTATGGATCTCAGCTTAAGAAGCATATCATAGAAGAGAACTGGCAGAAATAATTGGTTTAGGTACCAGGATTTATTGAATAACTATCAAGGGAAATTTAAAATCAAATTGTGAAAGCAATTAATAGCAGAAAAATATAACTGTCAATGTTTTTTCCATTTTATGGTTATCTGAAAGATTTTAAAATGAATAAAAGACTTACAGTATGGAGCAAACTAGGACAGAATTTGAAATGTAATTTTGTACTGATGATGAACACGTATTCATTGAAACATCAATTTTACTGAAATGTAACTTAGAGGAAGATTATGTTAAATAGCAATAGTATTTAGACGTATGTATACCACCCCATGACCTTCCGCCGTGCCCTGAAGACCCAGCTTTTCCATCTGGCGGGTCTGACCTAGCTGTGCCCTTGTCCTCCTGTTCTCAATTTTGGGGTTTTAGATGGGGTTTTTAAAATATTTTTTGTAAATTTTATATCTTTTTAGGCCTGATTTAATCTTTTTAATTATGCTTTTATTGTCTGTATTATAAATGTGTTTGATTTGGCCTGTTAGCCAGTCTGAGTCCTCCGGGAGAAGGGTGAGGTATAAATAAAATTCTTATTCTTATTCTTGTTCTTATAATGCTTTATAGTACTCTCTGAACAGTTTACAGATTCAGCATATCTCCCCCAACAATCTGAGTCCTCATTTTACTGTCCTCAGAAGGATAAAAGGCTGAGTCAACTTTGAACCGGTCAGGATTGAACTCCTGGCAGTGGGCAGAATTAACTTGCAATACTGCATTCTAACCATTGCTCCACCACACCACCATTTCTTAAAGAATCTATGACAAAGTGGGCTAAGAATTTTGGTTACAATAAAGTAAAATGATGTATCATTGGCACACGATGCCAGATAAATTAACTAGAATGTATAAAGATGTTTCAAATATATGTTAAAAATTTTGTTGTGCTTTGTTGACATGAAGAAATGCTTAAAAATTGAACTCAAATGCATAGGATTTTAGAGATCAATATTCAATTGAAGCCAGAACTTTTTCTTTTAGAACTAATGGATAAACAGTTGGAAAAAAGTTGAGTAAGATTATTGCAGTGTATGATTGTTGTGATGAAACTACTATATGCCCAGAGATGGTAAGATTTAACATCATGGAATGGTTGGTGAAGTTCACAGATTTTGCTGAAATGGATAAATTGATTTCTTTGATTAGAGAAAAGAATTATCTACATTTATTGTTGACTAGAAGCCTGTTACAGACTTTTTGCATAAAAATTAAAAAAGAATGTGATTTATAACTTTGATGATTAGATAGGATATATTATAGGAAGAAGAGCAATATAATGTAACTCTAGAGAAAGAGAGCATAAAATATATTTGTACATAATAACTGCCATGAATAATATTAGAATCCACTTCTGTATATCTTTTTTCTATCCTTTCCATTTTTCATCAATTGTATTTCTGTTCTCGCACTTTTTGCTTTTTTAAAAATTTATTTATTTTTCTTTTTTCTTCCTTAATTTAGTTTGTATTCATTTTTCTTCTTTTTTATGAGTTTTAATAAAATTATGTTTAAAAATTAATATCAACTGATTTAAACCATACATATCTGCATTGACTTGTGGCTAACATATGTTAATTGTCTGCACCTTCCATATTTAAACTAACTTCTGCCTTTATCAGCTTATGATATATTTCTAAACGACCTTCTAGTATGATATTAAACTGATATAAGCTGCCTTCATAACGCATGCAGTAGATATAAACAATTTAGTATGCTATTCCTTTTTTAAAAAAACCTAACTGAAAAAAAGAACATTGAATTTTATCTTCACTGAAGAAAATGTCCCTAATTGACTTTGGGCCATGTAAATATCAAAATTATGCTCTGCCTTTGTATCTGTGAATATCTTTTCAAATCCCATTAGGATACTAGAGGCTTAATGAGAAAACGAGGATGATTAAAAGGTGAGACATTTTAAACAGTGGTCTCTTTACACTAACCACTTAGTTTTCAAAGTTTGTACTTTTCCATCCCTTTTCTTTCCTAATTACAAAGGATCTATTGTTCATCATTCAGATGCCACTTAATCTAAGAGCAAAACCAAATCCACCCTTTGAAAGACACTAAAGTAGAATATTTTCTGCAGGCAAAGGTTACTATATACAAGAAAGGCATAATGAAGAGGGCATAAAAGCATTTTCAAAACTGCAATTATGGAAAGGATTTCACACTATTTGAACAATTGTATGCTAATCCTATATTTAATCCCTTACTGCTTCCATAGACAGAGACTAACCTATTTTAGACATGGTTAACCAAACAGGATAAACTTCCCTTCTCTGTATAAGTCCTTGTAAAATTATGTCCATGGTTATCATGCATATAATCAAATGCTACCTTCTTTCATCCTTTGTGCCATATACCATCATCCTCCTTTCCAGCTGAGGTGGATGCGATGTAAAGGAAGATTTTTTTCCTCCCAAGAATATAACATAGCCTGCTGAGACAGGTAAGATGTGGATATTAAAAACTAGCAAAATGTCCATCATTATGATGGATTGTGTGTGCAGAGAGACTTTAATATTGCAAGGATCCCTGGGGGCCATACTACATCTCTTTTGTGCAAAGAAACACCATACTTTTCAGCAGATTCTTTGCTATTCTGTGTCAGACCTCCAGTATGGAGTAGGTGGTAGTGTGTCTGATGGGGAGATCTAAATCTACATTTCCAGTCATCAATAAAGTTCATTTGGAATGAACTGTGCTGTGTCATTCTAAATATCAAACATTGCTGAGGTCAGGATTAAAAGAAGACAGACTGAGCACAAAGAACTTCTGGACTCTCTTTAGAATTACCCCATGCAGTGAACCAATCAACTGCAGGTTGCAACTTCTTAAGGGTGTTCTGGATAAACTTCACATCCTGGGATTGCCATGTGATATAAAATATCAGTAATGTCAAAAGGCTTAATATTCTTGTAAAAACTTTCTCAAGTATTGTGGTCTTCCTGAAGTCTTTATTCTGATTTTGAGATTGTATCTTGACTCTGTTTCCTAATTTGGGGGATTCTCATTCATATGATGTTTTAATACTAACTATTGGCTTGTTTCAGCATTCCTCCTACCAAGTTACCCTCTGACTGTGGTTTATAGTCAAGATGTCATATTGAACTTCCCCTCAGAAATGCTAGAATAAAGATAGAAAGGGCTGTATCTTTTCTACGATAGAGTCTCTGGAAAGTGTTCCTACATCCATGAATCATGGATACTGAAATAATGGATTTTTGTACTGGGAAGCAGGTTCAATCAGATTGTCTTCAAAATTACATCTAATTCTTACATATTTATGAAGAGTGAATGTCATTCTGTTTTCTAGAACTTGAGAAATTCAAAATAACTGATGTCATATAAATTTGGCTCTCTCTTGTGTCTCTCACTGTTGACAAAGACCAGTTAAATGGCTCCAAAGGAAAAAGATAAAACCTCCAAACATTTTCCCAGAATAGCTTTGAATTTCTCCAGCAAATAATTAGTGAATTTAATAAAGTTTTGCTCAAACCAGGTTTCTCCTGAAGACTTTTGCAAACTTTCAAAGGAGCACTTTGAATAGATGTTTCATCACATCGTTGTATTGAAACCGATTTGCAAATTGAATCAGATAACTGCTTTCCTGTGAAATTTCATATCTTCTGCTTCTGGGATTGCTAGACAATATACAAAGTCTTCAATGCCATAGATGAAGAATGCTGGAGGGGAGATTGAATGATGAAATGGGAACTCTGACAGTGATGTGAGCTAATGAGATTTATTACCTTATTAAACTCTATGCCCACCAGAGATCTTTTGGGGTAGCAACACTGTCATTGCTCTGGGCAGTATTCACTTTCTCCGGTCTCAATTTCTTTAATGTGGCCAGCCAGAAGGCTTAACTTTGCTGTCTCTTATGCTAATGAAATGGTAGAACTGAGTTCAGCTCAGTTGTGGGAGTAAAAGTCCGATCAGTCCAAGAAGCAATTGTGATTCTTCCGCAACCCCTTCCAATAGTTGAGGGGCTGCCACAAAGAAGAGGGGGTTAAACTTATTCTCCAAAGCACAAGAAGGTGAGACAAGAAGCAACAGATGGAAACTAATCAAGGAGAAAGCCAACCTAGAACAAAGGAGAAATTTCATGATACTGAGAACAATCAGTCAGTGGAACAGCTTACCTTCAGAAGTTGTGGGTGCTTCATCACTGGATGCTTTTAATAAGAGATTTAGACAGCCATTTGTCCAGAATGTTACAGGATTTCCTTCTTGAGCAGGGGGTTGAACTAGAAGACCTTCAAGGTTCCAACTCTTGTTCTACAAAATTTCTCAGCAGAAACTTTTCAGGCAGTTCCGTTATCTCCATTTTTCTCTAATTTTGTCAAAACATAAAGCAACTGCCATATTTTGATGCTTCTATTAGATGGATATTGTTTTAACTCTAATCTCCAAGTGTCTAAACCTGGTTTGTCCTTGAATTTCAAATCTCATCCTTGAAGCATAATGGACCCTCTCTCAATCTTTGGATTGAATTATGGTGATTTACACAGGTCTGTTTTGTGACTCTAAACAAAGGTGGGTTAACTACCTCTGATGTCATGATGAATGCAAATGAAGTCTCTACTGCATGTGTATAGCACAGTTTAGGAACATTTATCTTTTCTTTTTATGAAGAAAAAAGTGTAAACTTTGCAACTATATTTTATAAAAATAAGAATTTTCAGCGCTTACAACTGGGCTGGAATCCGGTTTATTCCACAATCATATTGTCCTAATCTCTCCGTTCTTGTCTACTACCAGAAACAACAGGACTCAAAAAGAAAACAGCCAACAGCTTTTCCTTATATTGAGCTAAGTCATAAGTAGTGAACAATTTCCTCTTGAGAGAGAGCACAGATGTTTGAAGCACACTGTGAATCCTCAAACGTTAAAAAGGTGTTCTTGGTGAATTCTTTCCTTGCATTAATTGCCCTTTCTGTTTCATCAGGGATTCTATTTTCTAATAGAAATAGATCATCCACTTAATGGCCTAGCAATCAAGTAGGGACTAAATAAAAAGGGAATAAAACAAAAGTCCCTTTTAAATTATTGTTACTGAACAAAATTTCCTTCCATTTTTAAGGGATCCACTTTATTTTTTCTTACTATTCTACACATTATTTTCAGATTGCACTGGGGGAGACCTCAAAGAATACTGCCTGGGAACTTGGAAAGAAATGGTCAGACTTGAGACAAAGGTTTTCTCTACACTATCAGTGACCACATTGATCGCCTTCTTCCATGCTCCCACAAATAGCAAAATCAGACAACTATCATCAGACTCAAATGAGGATATTAAGTAACAAATTGAAACATGTTTGTTTAGGGGTCTGATGATTTATGCAATCCCTTTAAAAATTAGAAATTAAGAAGCTAGTCATTTCACATACAGACGAAACAAATCAGCATACATGATAATTTGCAAAGCACAAACCGTTCTTTGAAGGGTTTTTATTACATTTTCCAAACAAATTTGTTAAAACGATATCACAAGTAAAGAATTAGGGGTTATAAAATTGTCTATTGATATTTATTGTAACTTTTGAACAGCAGACTGATGATTAAATGAGCTGTATTTCTATAGTATATCTAAACTTGCTCTGATATTTACAGTTGCACACATCTCGAGAAAACGCAGAAGAATTAAAATAGTTCATATCACATTTTACTGCAAATCTGCCCAGCTGATATTTTCAAAAGCAGTACCTAGCTACAGAATCAGATATCATTATCTAGTATATGCACTACTCTGAATTCAGCCATATAATTTCATAATTTGTTTTAAAGGAGAATGTGTGCTGTATACTGTATATGTTACTGTTACACAAACATACCCACGTCCACTATTAGAAATAAATTTAAATATATATTTGAGCTAGGAAAATTGCGTAAAACATGATTCCAGAAATGCATATGTTCACTATAGAATAGAAATGATGAGAACATTTCCGCAATCTTGTTTTAAAGGAAAAAAAGGCAAGTTTATTAAGAAACAGTTTAAATGAATGTAAAATTAGGGGGAAATGATATATTCAATTCCTAATATGAGCTTTAGGAATATAGTATCACTAAAACTGATACTTCAAAAGGTAATAAAAAGCCTCATGCATCTGTAGTTGACCTCTCTTGAGGACTGGATTGTGAATTGGAATGTCCTGCACCGGAGAAACATTAAAGGATGTTTTAAAGGTCACATCTGGATCTCACTTTCTTCACTATTACATAGAACAGCTGGCAATATGGAACACATCCTAAACAAAAATGGGCTTCTCTTCTCATAGTAGATATTCAATACTGTCAAAATTCTGTAGCTCTTTTAAGCCCATAAACTCAATTATTCTTATTGGAAAGAATATTCAGAACTGAAATATAGCCTTATAAATAATGTGTTTATGTAAAAATGGAAGTGTTGAAGAGCTGAAATTGGAGGACCCGTGCTATCTGCTCCTCCTCTGTAGCATTTAGCAGTATTCAATACAGATAGTTCTCATTTAGCAACTGCCTTGGATAGCAACATTCACAGATAATAGATTATTATTAGTATTATTAGTATTATTAGTATTATTAGTATTATTAGTATTATTAGTATTATTAGTATTATTAGTATTA
>JANHFO010007200.1:0-14048 GCA_032468095.1 Pareas carinatus
TAAAACTGTAACTGCTTACTGTTAAAATGATTGACTATATTCTGTTTTTTTTTATCTCTGCCGTGTTTGTTCTATGTTATTATTAAAGACTGCTTTTGTTATTAAGTAAAAAGCAATAAAAATTAAAAAAATCTTTCTGGAAAGATAACTAATATTGTCAGATTGGAGAATAAGTGACTGGTGGAACAAGGAAACTATTTTCCCCTGGAAAAGCATGATGGAATTCATTTGAGGACATTCAGAATACAGAGGAAAATTAGCACTGATTAAAAAAAATGACTGATTTTCCTGCATTCTTATTTATTTTGAAAATTTATACAGCTCTTCATCTTAAATATATAACTTTGGGCAGGACATTCTTTGATATCAATAATGGACCAGGAGGTAAATGGACTGTAGGTGACATATTTCTGGATGACAGACATGAACTTAGAAATGATCTAGAGAACTTACCGAAGATAACAAGATCTTTGAATATTAGTATCAAAAGTCTGACTGATATGACTGCAAAAAAGAATGATAGGCTGCTGCATCAAGAGAAAATAAGTTTCCAAAACATGGGAAGAAGACATTTTATTTTGATTTAGTGAGATCCTTCTCAAATTTTATCTTCAATCCTGAGAAGCAGTTTTTCAAGACAAACTACATCTGATTTCCTGATGGGCATCTGACCAGAACTCCAGATATGAAATCTTATGAAGGAACATTGAAAGATCTGGAGATGTTTATTCTTGGAAAGAAATAAATGAGGATGGATATGACAGCATTTTTCAAGTACCTAAAGGATATCACTCAGGGGTTCAAAACCTTTTTCTGTTCCACAGGATATGGAATAATAGGCTTAAGGGACGGGAAGGCAGAATCCGGTTGACTATGAGGAAGAAAGGTTCTAATAATAAGAACGTTTGAGGGGGGAACCAATCGCTAGTAGAGATGAAGTCTCTCCATTGGTCAAGAAGAAACTTGCAGAATGCCTTCACTTGAATTTCTGCATTGGCAAGAAGGTGGGACTCAGTGGTTTAGTCTCCAAGTCCATGAAATCTCGGTTCTTCTTGGAATCTGGTGATAATGCTATAGCAGATGTAAGACTGTTGACTCTCCTTATGTTCAGTGTGTATGCCTATGGTCAACGAACCATTGTAGCATTACAAATGACTGTTTCTGATGATATGCATCCAGGAAACTAAACCTAGGAAAGTGATGGCATCATTGAAACTCAAAACTGTACAATGCATAGGTAGTCCTCAACTTACAGTACAAGCATAATTGAATGCACAATTGCCAGTGACCAATTTTATGATCTTTTTTGCAGTAGTTGTGAAGTTAACAAAACTCTGTGGTTATGAGGCAAACTCATTTTAGTTAATCTCTGTCAATTTCTGGCAAAAACATTGTGAATTGCAGTCATGTGACTGTGTGAAGCTACAAACAGGAAGTAAAAACAGACTGTCAAGCAACCCAAATATGATCACATGACTGTGGGTTTTTTTTTTCAAAGCTGGGTTGTAAGTACCTTTTGGAGAGTCAGCTGTAACTTCGAACGGTTGCTAAACAATCAGTTGTAAATCAAGGACTTACTTTAAGAGTTGAAATAGCTCTCAATAAAGCTATGAATAGAATAGAATAGAATAGAATAGAATAGAATAGAATTCTTTATTGGCCAAGTGTGTCTGGACACACAAGAAATTTGTCTCCGGTGCACATGCTCTCAATGTACATATAAGCTACAAGTGATAAACTGTGATCATAACCATAAAGTACATTCATCATGTCATAAAAACACATTCATCACATCATAAGATACATTTTTGTGATAGGCTTAGTACAGTCAGAGAATTCTAATAAGCAATCTACAAGTCATACTAGGATAGTAAATAAAAACAACTTTTATATATTGTAGGATACAAGCAACAAGGTATTTGTCATACAACTAAGAGAATAAGTAATAGGTAATAGGAAAGATGAGAAGGATAATAGTGATACATTCCTACTAGGTATTTTAACAGTGTTGTGGAAGTTAGTTGTTTAGCAGAACGATGGCATGGCGGAAGAAACTGTCCTTGTGTCTAGTTGTCTTGGATTGCAATGCCCTATAGTGATGTCCGAAGGTAAGGAGTTGAAACAGATTATGTCCAGGGTGTAAGGGGTCTGTAGTTATTTTCTCAGGTCTGTCAGTATGCTCTCAAAAGCTTTTTCTTTTATATTTAATATTACAATTCTGCTTTACAGCAAACGAAATGCCCTTCTGTGAGAGGATTATTAAAAGTCATGTTTTCTTATGGGATTAATTAATTTAAATGATCTAAGAGGAAATGCAGGCCTCTGCTAGATTGATACCAGACCACATGGATTTATACAAGGGAACTTCTGACTTTCTGGTCCGCAGGAGTTCTTTGAAAGTTTTATCACTATAACAGATGAAGGGGAATTCAACTGAGGGGAGATAGTAAAGATCCAATTTCAAAATAGAATTTGCCAAGGATTCACATCAGAGATTAATAGCAGAAAGGAAAGAAAGCAACAAAATGAAAATAAATTATTATATTGCATCGGAAAGAGACCTTTAACAACATCAATGCAAGCTAATCTTATTCTAAGACTGGAAAATTTATGCCTTCCAAATGCTGCTGAACCACAGTTTCCAGCAGCCACAGCTATCAACATCTGGAGAATGTTTTCCCATTCTGCCTTCTATTTCAGACAAGACATTCGAAGAAAACCAGGAAATTAGTTTGGATCATTGATATTACAGAGAAAATGATCGTGAGATTTGGGCTACAAAAATCTCTACCATCTAAAAAAAAATTAGATAGAATACAGATATTCCTCAACTTACAACCAGACTGAAGACCAGAATTGCAGTTGTAAGGAATTAAAAAAATAGTTGTATTATATGTCAGAGAACACTACAAAATACATATTGATAGATTGTTGTTTATTGATGATGCTATGATTTCATGAGATTAGCAAACTAGTAAGATTCAGAGACATGCAAGCTACTTTTGAACAGTGTACTAAATCTCTTATTATGGGAAGATTAACTTGAATTTGAATACTTCAAGCTTTGGGTTAGCTATCTCTATCATTCTGTATCTGCGTAACAAGGAGTCCTCATGCACCAAATCTGCACTGTGGTAGAGGAGTAATTATATACAACAGCGTAACAAAGTTGGAAGGGACCATGGAGGTCTTCTAATCCAACCCCTTGCTCAAGCAGGAGAACCTATACCATTTATGACAAAAGCCTGTCCAGTCTCTTCTTAAAAACCTCCAGTGATGGAGAGCATCCACAACTTCTGGAGGCAAGCCATTCCACTGGTTAATTAAATTAAATATTATATTAAATATTATAAGAACATATGAGGTGTGATCATTAAATTCTGAGACTATACTTCTGTGGGGGAACGGATCATGCAATTGCCATGCACGCGCAGCAGCGATGTATAACAACCTTGAGAAGAAGCTACACAAATTTACAGGCGTTTTAGTTAGCACATGCATCCGCACATTTATAAAATAAAGACATATCGCCAACCGAAACCCATGGAATGTTGAAGGGATGCTCCATGATGACAATGCAGCAGCTCACAGAGCTCTCGCAACATGCCAGTTTTGTGCCTGTAACCCCATGGTCATCGTTCCTCATCCCCTGTATTCACCAGGTTTGGTCCCCTGCGACCTCTTTCTGTTTCCAAAGCTGAAATTGAAGCTGAAGGGTTGCCGTTTTGGCACGGTGGAGGATACCCAGTGTGACTTGTAGAAGGTGCTTGACAGAGTTGAAGAATGCGACTTCCAGGAGGCAAATTCCAAGAATGGAAAAGGCGCCAGGATCGGTGTACAGCTGCCCAAGGAGGACTACTTTCAAAGGGGTGGCAGGCAAATTTAAACCAGGTGATTTTTTTTCAATTTATGGGACTAGTCTTGGAATTTAATGATCACACATCATAGAAGAAGTAACCCTATCCCCAAAAAAAGGTTAAATATTAAAAGTAAGATGGAGCCGGGTGGAGACCAGAGTTGATGTCCTGGCAAACAGAGAGTCACTAGGATCCAGATTTTGGATTCTTCAATGCAGTTTATGTTTCAGTTTCCAGCAGGCTCAGCATGTATTGCTTAGGGCAGGGATCCCCAAACCCCCGGTCCATGGACCAGCATCAGGGCGCAGCATGCCAGCAACCAGTACACGCAAACAAGCCAACCCACATTCATGAGATGCTGGTAGCACACAAAACCATGCTCCCCCTCCAGTCCACAGAAAAAACTTTTACCATGGAACTGACCCCTGATGCCCAAAAGGTTGGGGGCCACTGACTTAGAATAGAGCCGCAATTCCTGTATTTTTAATTATATTTTTTAACTTAAACTTTAAAAAAGAAGCTAACATGTCCATGGTCCTGGAGAAACATTCCAAATTGCAAAGCATATACAAATGCATTTTATCTTTTTAAAACTGGTCTCAATTTGATTTAAAAAAATCTAGATTAGCTTCTGCTGAAAACCAGATGAGAAGTTACTCAGCATGGTGAAGCTGGGCTTAGTAGTTTACTCTCAAGTTTTAAGCAAACGTAAACCAGTTATAACACCCTCCACTTAGTGAGCTGTTTTTCAGAATGGAAAGCAATTGAGACATAATGTGTGGAAATAACAGCTTCCAATTCAGTTTTCTCTTTTCAGGATGAGAAATTTATTGACATGGCAATTGAACACTTTTTGCCTTATCAAAATCCCTATGTGGCTTTTCTGAAACACTGCAGCTGAAAGCTTTTAAACAAAACTGACTTTCTTAATTTATCACAAAAACATATATAAATCCCTCCACACAATTGTTTTCTAAAGAGTCCCCTCCGTGACTGTATACAACATCCCTAGCGTTCATTTTTTGCTTGGAGGTTGAATGGCTCTCTGATTGGACCTGCAGTACTCAATCAGGTGTGGATTACATGTATTTTGTGACAAATCTCCTAAGATTTTGATTATTTTTCAGAAGTTTTCCAAGCTCAATAAAAAGTAAAAGACAGCAAAATGTGGTATATCTCTGACATCTATTGGTTTAAAAGCATGCAATCTTTATTACAGTCTAGACCAGTGCAATTTTAAAATCCATATTTAACCATATGTAGGTTAAGTCAGAGATTTTAAACCTTTTTCAAACTGCAGACCCCAATACATGTCATTGCTACATGGCGGACCTCATTCCCACAAATCCAACTCATTACTAATCAACAATTATTGTATATTACTTTCCCCCCCCAAAAAATTGACCTGTCTGTAGACCCCCTGGCAACTTGTCACAGACCCCAAGGGGTTCACGGACCCCAGGTTGAAAATCTCTGGGTTAAGGTATTTCTAATGTTTCACTGAAGTTTGAGATTAAAAAATAAAAAAATAATCAGCTGAGTCAAATGGATATTTACATTTCAGTATTAATAAATCACTGAGCACATTTAAAACAGAAGTTTACATTTGCTGTGTTTATAGCAATCAGATCCAGACTGGAAAAATCAAGTTAAATGTAAGGGTTGTCAGAGAGAAATCTCTTTACAGAATATTTTGGATTCTATATGATTTTGTTTATTTCAGTTTGAAGCTTTGCTATAGAATTATGAAAAAGAAAAACATTTTTTTCTCTGTATTAGCGTCTTCAACAGGAGATTACCAAGAAATGTCCTTGCAGCTTTCTATCTTTCTGTATTGTTGTGGAAATGATAGTTCTTTTGAATTAATGTGAGAGGTGTTCTTGTATTTCTTAACTTCTTTTACAATTATTTAGTGACTTTTCATATGAGATGGGCTTTTAATCGATTGGCGAACTGTTAGGGAAGAGCAGGGTTTTTTCCAAGTGTCTAAAATAATATCAAGAAGAGTGTCAAATCCAACAAACTTTGGTTAATCATTGAGAAGGCGCATTCCAAAATAATTGAACAAATTTTGGAATAGGCTATTCTGAAAATGAAATCCTAACTAAATTGGAATTGGATTGAAATATGGAATGCTCTATTTCTATTGCCCAGTGTGAAATCACCTGTAATTTTGTATGTAGTGACAGCAGGATTGCAAGATGCTGAAAGGAGCTTACTATCTTAGTGTGCAACTCCCTTTAACTTCTGCTTTCAAGCTGAATTTTTAATATCTTCCCCTTGAAGGATTCATCTTTTGCTTGCTTCCCCCCACTTGCTTCTGTCTCCTCTTTCATAAAACTCCTGTAACTGGACTGCAAAACCATAGGGGATCACTAGATGACAGCAAATTGAACATTCTGCATCTCTTTGCTGTTTTCCAGCTTCAGCATGGTAGCAATATTCTCCCACTGCCTTGTGAGATGAAATTGAGACAGTAAGATATGGATAGGCAAGTGACTGACTTGGCTGGCTTCTAGCAAGACAACATGATAGCGAAACACAAGAATCCAGGACAGGAAAATAAGTGTATCAAGGAAAATTTCTGAGTCTTGACACACACTTCTCAACCCTTCTTCTATCACTTGGCAGCTGCTAGTGCAAATTGTAAATACTTCCTCTTAGCATAGCTGCCATAGCTTGCTCATAAGAAGCCTCAAAATCCTACTTAATGTGTATCCAAATGAGAGCAACAGCGAGGAGTGAGGAAACAAGGAAAGTTATGCTTGTGTATGGGAGAGAAATGTGCATGTATGTGAAAGAGGAGAGGGCCTCAATAAGTTTGTTGACTAGTTGCTTAGATCCAACCATATTTTGGCGATCCAGTTTCTGTTGTGAACGATCAGGGTTCAGTTTGTTCTTCAGTCTTGAGATGGAAGACAATAGAATAACTCTTAGATGTGGATAATGCTTCATAGTGCTTTACAATGCTCTCTAAGCGATTTACAAATGTCAGCATATTGCCCCTAACATATTGCCTCAAATTCTGTGCTGATCTGTGACTGTAATAAGGACTGATTGATATAAATAATATTTTAAACAGGTCACATTTAGCACCCAAAATTTCACTGTTTTTTCCTTGCTTCATTGCTTATAATTTTCTTCCCCGAGATCAGTCAGTAAATACACGCCATGGCTGTTTTGTAGTTCAAACTCCATCTGGATGAAACTTCTGGACTTCAGAGATCCCTCAGATGTTTGCAGATCTTCCTATTTGTCTAAGTATCGGACTTAGAAGTCTGCTACAGTAATGAAATATGTTCAATCAGTTTGAAGTCTGTTCATTTCTCTGGGTGAACATTTTAGACCATCTGTTTCTTTGATGTTTCAAGGAATGTTTTTCTAGATCTATAGAGGGCGGCTGAAGCAGCTATCTCGTATTTCTCACTTGAATGCAGGAAGAATTTCATGAATCTAAAAAGCAATCTGTTGAACTTTCTCAGGGCTTTCCTTTATCAAAAAAGTTTGAAACGTACTTTTCCTTCGCATTACATCATGACCCTGTGAGGTACAGTGATAAAAGAACCAGAGCTAATACGTTGGAAGTGATTTTTTTCTCAAGAAGGTATCTACTTTTTACACAGAAGTCAAACCTCAAAAAAATAAAAGAACTTGCTGTGAATAAATATACATTTGTATATAAGCCCCTATTTATTGGTTAAAGAATCAGAATATCAGAATTTGCTGAAATATTCTTTTCATACAGATTAGAGCGAAGTATTTGTTCAGAATCTTCAAGCCATTTCTAATATGGAGCTGAAAACAAGCTGTTATATTCCCCTGGCTAAATTTAACTAAGTGTGTAAATGTAACTAAATATGTGTCTCAGATAAATATAATTTTTCTTCTCTTTGCCATTTTTTCAATTAATAGCATAGATATTGGAAAAGGAAGCTTTCAGGATGAAAGTTTAAGGGGATTGAAGTTTGAAACATGCACTTCCTCGATGAATCACGATCCCAGTGATTCAGACTCATGGGGCTGGAAGGGACCTCAGGAGATCTCTAGTCCAATCCCCTGCCCATGGTAGGAGACCTTGCATCATCCTGGACAGATGGCTGGTCAATCATTTCTTGAAAACCTCCAGCAATGATGAAGTCACAACTCTGGGAGGCAAGCTCTTCCATTGGTTAATTGTTCCCACTGTCAGCTAGTTTCTCCTTTGTTCTAGGTTGGTTCTCTCCTTTGTAAGCTTCCACCCATTGCTTCCTCTTCTACCCTCAGGAGCTTTAGGCATTGAGCTTTTTGACGCTATCTTCTCTGTAACAGCCCCTCAAGTTCTAGAAGTCAGCTATCCTGTCACACCTAATTCTTCTCTTCGGTAGGCTAGATATGCCTAGTTCCCTTAACTGTTCCTTGTATGATTTATCATGCAGACCCCTTATTTTATTTATTTATTTATGAAAATTTCTATGGCAACCCAACTCACTTTCAGTGACTTCAGACAACAGATAAAAACCCAATATAAAAACAATTAGGAGCAATAACCCCCACACTCATCTTAATTGCTTTTCTCTGCATTCTTTCTTAGGGTCTCAATTTCTTTTCTGTGTCATGGTGACCAAAATTGAGCGTAATATTCCTCACTAGTGCAGTATAGGGTGCTGCTATCACTTCTTGTGATCTTGATGCTATTCCTCTATTGATGTAGCCCAAGATTGTATTGGCTTTCTTGGCTGCATCACACTGTTGGCTCATACTTAAGTGGTGGACCACCAAGACACCTATATCCATCTCACAGGTACTACTGTTGAGCCAGATACCCCCGTTCTATACTAATTCATTTTATTTTTCCTGCTTAGGAAAAATCAGGACCTTATTTTTTTTTCACCACTGAACTGCATCATGTTGCCTAGGGTCCAATGTTCACACCTGGCAAGTTCCTTCTGAATCTTGAGTCTATCCTCCAAAGTGTTAGCAATACCCCCTAACGTTGTCTGTAAATCTGATGAGTTCTCCTTCTCTCCTCTCATCTAGATCATTTATCAAGATGTTGAAGAGCACTGGCCCCAAAACAGAACATGGAGGTATCCTGCTGCATTTCCCCCCATGTAGATGTAGTTGTATTGAGGACTACAGTGAATGGATTATTTCCTGAACTTTTTTCTTGTTCTTTAAATATTGAAAAAGACTTTTTGTTATTTTTGGCATTTGTTGCAAGCATGAATCCCGAGCCTTAGCTTTCCTTGCAGATTTGGGCTATTTGCTGGTATTCTGGTTTGGTTATGTCCCTTGTTTCATTTTTTATACTTGTCCTTCTTTTTCTCAGTTTGTGAGAGAGTTCCTGGTGGACCGCCACTTAAATATGAGCCAGCAATGTGATGCTGCCAAAAAATTCAACACAATTCTGGGCTACATCAACAGAGGTTTTGTAGAACATAACATAGAATAACAGATTTGGAAGGGACCTTGGAAGTCTTCTAGTCGAACCCATGCTCAAGCAGGAGATTCTATATCATTTCATCTGAGGTCTCTTGTTTTTCTTTCTTTGTGGTTTGTGTTTGATTGGGCTTTCATGCTCTCTTAGTTTGTTAAGTCAGCTGTCTTAAAGTCTAAAACACTAATTTGACTGGTTCAATTACCCATGTCTGCATTGTATTGAATTCTTGTATGACATGATCACTCTCCCCCAAGGTTCCTATAACTTCCACCGCTTCCATCATTTCCTACCTATTTCTAAGAATTAAGCCCAATATAGCTCTCTAGTTCCCTACTCTACCTTTTGGGTGACCAGGTTGTCAGCTAGGCATGTAAGGAACCTGTTTGATCTCCCACTTGCTACAGAGACTGTCTTCCAGTTTATTTCAGGATAGTTAAAGTTCCTCATTGCTATAGTGGTGTGTTTGCCTCATACCTTAGCAAAATTTCATCAGTTTCCACTAGTTGGTTAGCCTTTTCCTTTTATTTTCACTGAATGTATTTGAGAAGGCTTTCATCCTTGGTGCTGTGTATTTCTGTAGAATTGTAATGATTTCTTACATAAAATGCAACTTCCTCACCTCTTTGATTAGATCTTTTTCTTTTTTTGATCAAACAATTTATATCCTTCTAGCAGTACATTCCAATCATGGGTTCTGTTGCATACTGAGTTCAGTAGTCATAGAAGAAGATGATGCAGGTCAAACAGGAACCATTTATTTACAAGTCATGATCATAACAGCAACTAGTTCTTACAGCAGGCTTCACTCGACTCTCGTTGACTTGGCAACACATATGCTTATATACTGCATGGCCACTAGATGACAGTCAATAGGCAATTGAGGTTTTCCTGCGCAATGCCCAGAACCAGGCTTCAACTAATCGAGCCCAGTGACTCAGCATAGTTCCATTGAAACACATACACTAATACTAAGGCCAATACATAACAGGTTTCATCCCATCAAATTTAAGGAATGGCAACAATTTCATACCTGCCCTCAAGTACTAGGATCTGAAGATCACCCTGTTTGTTGCTCACCCACACATCTACTTTTTTGTGTTCCTCCTTTGGGAATTAATAGTTTATTAAGGATCACATTCAGAGTCAGTTCTCTTGTTCCCCCCCCCCAATCAGTCATAAATACTAAAAGAAACTGTTTATAAAAGCAGAACGACTGAATAGTACAGCAGAGTCCCAAATTCAGGTAGTCTACATTATCTAATGTGGATGGAAACCATAATCAACATAGATTCACACCCTGCATGTTCTTTCTTTCTTTTTAAAAACAAGTTCAAGTCTCTGAATCTTGTAAAATTTGAGATGCATCCACAATTTGCAGGGTCTTTTGTAAAAAAAATAAATGACCTAGATCCCATCTTCCAGCAATTTTAAACCATGAATAGAGTCAGTTATTACTGATATTAGAGGGTGGTGAGATTGCCAGTGTAGGCAATCAAAGAGTGCAGACTAAAATTGCCCCTCGACAGATCTTTTGATGACTTGAGAACAAAGAGCACATGAAGAGAACCTCAAATTTATCAAATCTGAGGATGCAGTCAGATGGAGGACTGGTAACAGTTGTGGTTTGTTTCTTGCTACAAGTGCACTAATCAAGCTGTTACGACATTGGTAACATAAAGCAGTGATGGAGTTGAAGTTGGCAAGGTTGCAGAGATCTTGTGGTGTGATATGGTAGGAGAATACAATTGCAGGAGATTGTAGAGCAGGGCTGAGGATCCAAGTGGAGCTAACCATCTAACTGAGGTAGGCTGGAGCTGAGATGGCGAGAGTCAGTCCCTTACCATCTTCAAGGCAGAACCATGGGCCTGATGAACACAGGCCATGGATTGGATCTGGCCTGTAGGTCTAGTGTTTGACATATGCGTTATAGAGGATCAGACAACAGCAGTTTTCTGGAGATACCAACATTTTTGCAGGGGTGACTTGGCAGTAGTGAGAGCAGGGCAGGCTCTCACTATTGAGGAGGATATGGTTAGATTCACTTGGATCCTTGTTAAAATTTCTGTTTATATACAAATAGAGGATACAGTCACCATGGACCTTGCCGCTTAACTATTTAACTGTAAAAGGAAACAGGAACGTAAACTTAGAACAAAAGACCATAGAGTATATACCATAGATTCAAGCTTGTGAATACTGTAGTTGCTGCACAAAAATATATTCCAACATTGCATTCCAACAATCCTATTGCTACTGCTAAGCCTTTCGTGCAGGTCTGGTAGTCAATATGCCTCTCTAATACCATGTGGCATTAATTCTTGAAAGAAACACTGTGGTGGCCATTGGTGCTGGTGGTGCTTGGAGCTGCAAACAGTTGAACCTCAGCTTACACAGGCTGAGGTACGCTCATAGAGTTTTGTAATGGTTTGGATTGTTTGAGCCCATCTGATACAATTTTGTGTCTCCAGCCTTTACTGAAACTTGCAGCATTGTTGCAAATTCTTCAATATTATTCTGACTTTTGTAAAGGAGTTTAAAATAGAATACTAACATGCAACAATGCCAACCCAGCAGAGCTTGCAAGGGAAAAAATTAAAAAGCAAGAGAGAATATGCAACGCCTAGATGGATTGTTGCATATAGGAAGACAAATTATAAAAAGAAATGCAAGCTGGAGCATCCAAAGCAAAATCCAGATAGCCCAGGGCTGAAAGATAAAAACCGATCATCTTCTATAACAATTGAGGAAGAGGAAGAGGAGGAAGGAGGAAGAAAATGTTGGAAAGGTTAGCAATAACAACATGATAAAAATAATAAAGAAAAAGAAAATGATATTTTAATTTATTTGGATATTGTTGCTTGGCCAATAGCAATTTCAGATCACTGGAGAGTTAATCTGATTAAGAGGGAGAGTGAACCTCTTCAGTATAAAGATGGACTTTTCTGTGCAAGTCAATGAAAAGGAAAAAAAGCCGTCTACACTTGATAGCTTGTAAATCTTTACCAAATGGCAAAAAATTCTTGAGTACTTGAACTGTTTATTTGAAATCAAACAATTGTTCTTTTTGTTTTTGCTGCACACTGTCTCCAAATAATGAGACAAAAGAAGCTGGATCATCCAGCTTTATAACTAGCTTTAAAACCTGGTGGAAATTAAATTCCAAAGTCTTGTAAAGATGAGATATTGGATCAATGTCCTTTTCTGCTTAGAAAAATGGAAATCTTTGGCAGCAGGACTGAAACTCTGAAAAAACTATTAATAAAACCTCTCATGTGCAAATGGATAAAGGTAAAGATCAATATATAGAATATAGAATCCCTTTCAAATCCCAAATGAATTGTATGAAAATTAAAAAATGCTATTCCTTCTGAGGAGAGACTGATTTCATATTTGCCTTCAAAATTCAAAATGAACTCATTCATTTTTTGGGAAATTCCATCAAAGAAAAATTAATAATGGACATTTTTTAAATAAGAAAAATACTCTGGAATTATTTTTGATAACAATCCTGATGAATTGAATTGAACTACATTTTATTTGACCAAGTGTGATTAGACACACCGGGAATTAGTCTCCAACACAAGACTCAGTGTACAAAGAAGTTTGACACACTGAGCAACCAAGTTAAATGATCCATATCCTTTATATCATCATAAATGATATCCACACTAAAAATGGTAAATTTGAAATAACAGAATCTTTTGGGTGATTCTTTCTTGCTGAACTCACAGATGGGAACTTGAAATGACTAGAGACATAAACGTTGCCATAGTCAAAAATATGACAATGTTGCAACTATGGCTGATATTTGTGGTGATGTTCAGGTAAAAATTTATCCCAAGTCCTTATTTGTGCTTTGCGCAGTTCATTCTCTGAACCTTTGTGGACTAAAAGGAAGGAAACACCATCTTGCTTTTCACTTCAACCACTAAAAAAAAAATGTCCTTGGTCAGCCACCTCTCTTACACAAACGTTTAACATTTTCATTAATTAACAAGAGGCATATGAATTATTTCTATGCAATTTATTTCGCATTTCAGGGGCAACATGAGATTCCAAAACAAAGGAATGCTACAGTACCTTTTCTAGGTCCATAAGTAGTATTGGAAGGAATAGTAGAAGAAAATGCTAAGGAGGGAAGTGTGAAACTTTCAACTTTTCACAAGGGATGATGCTAAATGGATGTTATTCTTCATAAACTCTGCCCTGGGACTGCAGGCAACACAGACATTTTGGAGCAAGGTCTAAAGCCTTTGATCCATTTTAATGCATGGCTCCTAATCCATTTCTCAAAGAGATACTAGCTGCTAAATCACTTAAGATGAAGTCTTTATCCAAGTAATCCTATAGTTATTCTATTTTGCTTTGAAATGCAGATGCTAGATGCAACTTTTAGCGTCTTTGCTGACTGATTCTATAATCTCGATACTTATCATTGTCTCAGTATCGGAGAGGGTTTTTAAAATTATTTTTTATTGTAAATATTCCGCATCAGCATATTAATTTCTTTCATTTATACACAGAATTCCTTAAATCTTATCATCATTAACTGCATCAGGTATATTAAACCATCTTTCGCTTATACTCTGTCAATTTTTTATTTGTTCTTACTTTTATTTCCTTATTTAGATCTGTTTTTTCTTTCTCCTCTCTCTTCCCTCTTCCCTTCCTTCCTTCCCCTTTCTTTCCTTTCTCTCTTTCCTCTTCCTCCTCTCTACCCCTTTCCCTACTTTCCTCTTCCCTCTCTACTTTCCTTCTCCTTCCTACCCTTT
>JANHFO010007201.1:102567-120481 GCA_032468095.1 Pareas carinatus
ACAGTGTCGGCTGATGACCCCCAGGGGGAGAGCCTTCTCTGTGACGGCTCCCACCCTCTGGAAAGACCTCCCCTCCAGAGATTTGCACTATCTCAGACCTCCGTGCTTTCCGCCGTGCCATAAAAACCTACCTCTTTACCCAGGCTGATTTGGCCTAATCACATCTTTCCCTTGCCTAAATATCTTATTGATTTTAATTTTAATTTTACATCTGGTTTTAAATTGCTTTTATATTGTGGTTTTAAATTAGCCACTGAAACTATGCTATTTTTATATTTTCTTTTAATATGTGTTGTTTGTCTCATTGTTTTTATATGGCTGTGCACCACCCTGAGTCCCTTCGGGGAGAAGGGCGGTATGAAAATTTAAATAAATAAATAAAATAAAAACCCTCAAAACCGAGGACTCAGAGAAAGATAGTACCCTGCAGCCAAGTAAGTCAACCAGAACTTTAGCCCAACCAAGGGCCCATTGAAAACTGCAAAGAATAAAACCTTTGCATTGGTGTATAAGACTGAAGTCACCACTACAACCACATATGTCAGAGGTCCAATCGGTGAATAACCTTCAGCACAGACTACCATCATCTAAGAAAGATCCATTTTTGTCCCCTTCACAAGTTGTCTCATGCTTTGAACAAGTGCCAAGAATTTGCAAAGAAGTCCTTAAATGAAAGAAAAGCTTTGATCAAGAAATACAAAGTCTGCTACAAGTGCTGTATGGAACACATGGCCAAAGCCTGCTCAGCCAAGGTGCAGTGTCATCTTTGCAAAAGCAACAAGCACCTGAGCACTCTGCACCCAGATTCGGAACCACCACGAACAACTCTCACCCCTTCTCCAACCAAGGAATCTCAACAGGGCACCAAGACACAGTCGGGGGCAACTGTGAAAATTCACTGTATGGCATTATGTACTGGTTCACCATCCCCTCGATCATGCCATCAGATCTTTTTAGCCAGAATCTTCCCCACAGATCATCCGGAAAAGTCTGTGACGATGTACATCATAGTGGATATGCAAAATAACCGCTCCTTAGCCAGGTCATCATTCTACGACTTTGATATCCCTAGTAAAGAAACACACTTCACAATAACAACATGCACTGGACCCCAGAGCACAGTGGGGAGGATAGTTTCTGGACTCTGCATAGAATCACTAGACAGGAGTTCACAGTTCGAACTGCCATCAGTGATAGAATGGTAGCCAACCAACCAGCTAGATTACAATAGCAGAGGTAGCAAGAAGCATACTCCACCTGAGGCACATGGCTAATCGCTCTCCCACCTTAGATCCTGAAGCCGAAATCCTGCTCTTGTTGGGAGTGGATGCCATCGATGCCATCTCCTATTACAATGTCATCAAAGGGCCCAAGGACTCCCCCAAAGCCTTCAAAACAGAACTCGGATTATCACAGGAGTGGTCTGCATCAACCGGCTACAGCCCCAAACCCAGGTGGATGTCTTTGCGATGTCCACATTAAGTAATGGAAGAGCATCCCACTGGAAACCTTGCCAGGAACATTTCACGGTTGTGATAGACAAACCCATGCTAGAAGCAACAGTGTTCCAAACCAGCAAGGAAGACAATAACTTGGCCTTGTCAAGAGAGGACAAAGATTTTCTGCAGCTCATGGACAAGGAACTCCAACAGGATGTCATAGGGAGCTGCATAGCCCCACTACACACTGCCCTTTTGTATTCCCTGATCATGGCTGTGAAACAATCGTGTGCAAGTTCTCATGTGCCTCTTCAGTCTGAAGCAAACCATGAGCAAGAAGCCCGAAATGAAAGATCATCTGGTAGAATTCATGGATAAGATGGTCCAGAACGGGCATGCTGGGCTCACCCCAACTCTTGGAAAAGACAAGGAGTGTTGGTACCTGCCATTCTTTGAAGTGTACCACCCACAAAAACCAGGTCAGCTACAAGTAGTCTTTGATGCCAGCGCACAGCTCAAAGGCCTCTCCCTGAACGTCCTTCTCAGAGGACTCAATCTTACCAACAGTCTATTTGGCCTGCTCATTCACTTCAGAAGGGAGGCTATAGCCATCATGGTCGATGTCCAGCAGATGTTCTACTCATTCCTAGTTAGAGAAGAGCATCACAATTACCTCCACTTTCTGTGGTTCAGCGACAAACAGCATAAACAATAGATAATGGAATATAGAATGCAAGTGCACATCTTCGGGAATGGTTCTTCCGCTACAATTGCCAACTATGGCCTGCAACACACAGCACACATAGGCAAAACCAAATACAGTGCAGACACCAGATGCTTCATGGAATGGAGCTTCTACGTCGACAATAGTTTGAAATCTGTACCAACTGCAGCAAAAACTATAGACTTGTTAAAAAGAACACGCCAACCTCAAGCTACACAAAATTGCTTCCAACAGCGAAGAATTGCTAAAAGCCTTCAGTCCTGAAGATCATGCCAAAAGATTACAGAACCTTGACTTTAGCACTGACACACCCCTGATCCAACACAGTCTTGGCATGTGTTGGGACTCAAAAAAGGATCTCTTTACTTTTAGAGCTCCAACCCAGAAGACGGTCCTCTTGAGGAGAGGAGATCTGTCAATACCGACAGCCTGTTCGACCCTCTGGGCTTCGCCGCACCTGAAACAATTCAAGGGAGGTTCCTTTTCTGTGCATTCTCCTAAGGCACCAAAGACTGGGATGAGCTGCTTCCACCAGAACCGAAGTATGAATGGGAGATGTGATGCACATCTGTGTGCAGCGCATGTATGTTCCTATCTCGCCCACTGCCGCGCAGAAAAAAGACTTGCACATCTTCTCCAATGCATCAACAAAAGAAATAGCAGGATACCTCAGGGTCTATGGTGGGGAGAATGACATTTACAGCGATTTTGTCATGGGGAAGGTGAATCTAGCTCTGCAGTAAGGTTACACCATTCCAAGGCTGGAACTCTGTGGGGCCATACTGGCTATAGAACTCACAGAGTTGGTAGTGAAAACATTGGACCTTGAGCTGCAACCCACCACCTTTTATATAACAGCAAGGTAGTGCTGGGCTACATCCACAGCCAAAGTAGATGGTTTTACATCTATGTGAGTAACAGAGTAGAAAGGATCAATGCTCATCAAGTCCCGAGTAGTGGCGGTATGTGCCAACTGACCAGAACCCAGCAGACCAGGCTATGTGGTCTATTCCTTTAGAGACATGTACCTTGAAAGACTTTTAGACAGCTCAAATGAAATTTACTATAAAGATTAAAATGTGCAATTATAAGGTTGCGTCCTGAGTAACATGACCAAGTGGAAAATCTACTGTGTATGTCAGTCAATTTAGGAAGCAGCTTCCAGAATTTCTTTGTGATTGAAATTTCTCAGATTGGGTTCCATCAGAAGTTTGGTAGTTGACAACTGGCAGTTATTGAGACAATTATTTTTAATCTGGTGCTGGAGGAAGAACAACAGTGGCTGAACACAATTATTGACTTGACAGAATAAACGTTAGCTTTGCTTGTCTTAGGGTAAACAGTTAGTCCTTCGCATTGCATTTTAAGAAGAAAATTAAATAACTTCTTATGTAACGAGTGTGACAAAGATGAATCTATTGAGCCCAAACCAATTAAGTGGAACAGAAGCAACCAAGTGATCTTGAAGAAGATATTTGATGTATAGGATAATACCAGCAAACCTCTACTCATTCTCCATGGCTAGCTGTCCTATTGACCTCCCTTCTATTTATTACTAATCCGAACTCTCCATATCTCGGGACAACAGACCTCTGAAAATAACTTAAGAGCTGCCCAAGAAAAGTGAATAAAATACAAAATAAATATTATTGAAATACAATGAACAATAAACACATTTTAGTCCTTCCCAGATAATAGTTCATATTAGAGTTATGTTATAATTCTTTTCTTCTTAAAATACACATTATATTTTAGTACATCGAGAATATAGAAAAACCTCAAAAGCTGGAAATAGGTCAGGCGTCTATGAATCTCTCAGAACACCAAGAGGGGAATCATATATAAATCCAGTATTTATAATGGTTGCCTCTCTATGAATTTTATGTGGTATACAACGAGAACTAAGCTAGGAAAAAAACAAAATAACAGAATGTAAAGCTGAAATATAAAAATACGAACAATCCATAACCATGGAAACCTCTCATTTTAAGAAACCCAAATGTTTGCAAATCCAATCAAACATCCAAGATGAGATCGAAGGCATTAAAAATTGTGCTTTTATTCACAATTAAGCTGAGCAAAAAAAAAGCAGGTTACCAAATTTCTCTCTGGCAGGAATTCAGAGGAATTATTATAACACTTGCTTTTATACCTCTTCTTCACACAGAAAATAATCTTCATTCTGTAGTTTTCGTGTCTCTTGTCTTTCACTTGCTAGCAACATCCTTATCAAAGAAGTAAGCTGTTTCATTTCCCCCTCATTCTTAGAACACTTCAATACTCTAATTTTCCTTATCAAGGTTTTCCCAGCACATCTTTCCTGCAAGCATGCACACACACACACATCTCTTTCTGCCACCTTCTCTTCCCCCTTTCCCTCAGAGAGGTTCATCTTACCGAATAATGCATTTCTTAAGGTGGACTTGAAAAGTTAGACCAAAGTATAGGTGATTCAGGAAAGCGTCTTACATGGCATACAACCAGAACAAATACTAAGCCAGAAAAAAAAGATAACGGAATGTAAAACTGAAATATAAAAATGAGTTCTGTAAGTTTTAAGATGACCATGAATCTATGGTGGTGATGGTGTTTTATGGTCTACCAAGTCTCCTGTATCCAAGTGCTTTAGGGAAGAGATCTAGCAAGGTTTTTTAAAATGCATATTATTTGCCTATTCTGGAATTGTAAAATAAAATGTCACTGTCTTTTCCCAGTTCATAAATTTCCTTTAGCATGTTTAAGGATATATATTTACATAAATTGGCATTCTTGAGATTCCAGTATTTTTTCTGCAATAATACTTTTCGATATTTTTTTTCATCCTTATCACAGAGTATCAAATTGAAGATAGAAGAGCAAGACTTTCTGGAGCATAATTGCTAAGAGCAACATTCTTTTAAAGAAAGTTCATGATTTTGTAGGAAACCCCATTTTCAAAATACAAAGGAGATGAAAAATAACTACTGAATTGCTTTCACATCTTATTGCACCATGAAATTAGATGAAGTCTTGAGAGTGTTTCCTGGGTTGAGTTTAATGCTGTGACTCCCAAGGACCTGGACAGGATCCTGGGACAGCTGAACCCGACCACATGTTTACTAGACCCGTGCCCCTCCTGGTTGGTGCTGGCCTCCCAGGAAGTAGCACGAGGCTGGCTCCAGGCTATTGTGGGGACTTCATTGAACGAGGGGTTCTTGCCACCCTCCTTAAAGGAAGCGATGGTCAAACCCATCCTCAAGAAGCCCTCACTGGACCCAGCTGATTTAGGAAATTATTGTTCAGTCTTCAATCTTCCCTTTTTGGCGAAGATTGTTGAGTGTCGTTGCGTATCAGCTCCCCAGGCACCTGGAGGAATCAGTCTATCTGGATCCGCTCCAGTCCGGTTTCCGGACCAGATACAGCACAGAAACAGCATTGGTCGTGTTGGTGGATGATCTCTGGAGGGCCAGAGATAGGGGTTGCTCCTCTATCCTGGTCCTATTAGATCTCTCAGTGGCTTTTGATACCATCAACCATGGTACCCTGCTGTGCCAGCTGGGGGGTGTTGGGAGTGGGCGTACCGTCTTGCGGTGGTTCCGCTCCTACCTCTCCAACTGGTCACAGTCAGTATTGATGGGGGGACAGAGGTCGACTTCTCGGTGTCTCACTTATAGGGTGCCGCAGGGTTCAGTCTTCTTGCTCTCCTGTTCAATATTTATGTAAAGTCGCTGGGCAAGATCATCCATGGCTTTGGTGTGGAGTTCCATCAGTACACTGATGACACCCAGCCATGGAAGTGATGAATCGATGTCTGGAAGCTGTGCGGATCAGGATGGGGAAGAACAAACTCAAGCTCAACCCCTCCAAGACTGAGTGGCTGTGGTTACCGGAGTCCCAATATAGCCAGCTTGAACCACTACTGGTTATTGGGGGTGAAATATTGGCCCCCATGGAAAGAGCACGCAACTTGGGGGTCCTCCCGAATGTATGGCTGTCTTTGGAACATCATATAGCAGCCGTCACCAGGGGGACCTTCTATCAGGTTCGCCTCGTTCGATAGTTGCACCCCTTTCTTGATCGGGACTCCCTATGCACAGTCACTCAAGCGCTCGTCACTTTCTTTCTGGACTACTGCAATTCTCTCTACATGGGGCTCCCTTTGAGATGCACCTGGAGACTCCAGCTAGTCCAGAATGCAGCCGCATGGGGGATTTTTGGAGCAAGTGGGCGTGCTCACGTAACTCCACTCCTGCTCTAGCTGCACTGGCTGCCTGTGGTCTTCCGGGTGCATTTCAAGGTGTTGGTTACCACCTTTAAAGCACTCCATGGCATAGGGCCTAGTTACTTGCAGGACCGCATTCTACCAACGGATACCTCCCGCCGACCCACACGCACCCACAGAGTGGGCCTCCTCAGGGTGCCACCTGTCAGACAATGTCGACTGGTGACCTCAAAGGGGAGAGCCTTCTCTGTGGCGGCACCCACCCTCTGGAATGATCTCCCCCCTGCAATAAATACGTACTATTCCTGACCTTCGGACCTTCCGCCATGCACTGAAGACCCATTTATTCCAACAGGATGGCTTGATCTAGCTGTGCCCTAGTCCCCCTGTTTTAATCTGGGGTTGAAACTGGTTTTAAATATTTTAATTATTTTTATGATTCAGATGGAAATCATTTTATTGTTTTTCCCCATCTTCTTAATTAGGCCTCATTTAATGTTCTTAATGTGGTTTTACTGTTCTTTGTTGTACTGTGTTCTTAGCTGGCCAAAGGTTGCCTTGCTCTCCTTAGTCTAACACATAGTATATTCCTAGATATTTGGGGGTCAAAAGTAGTCAACTATATTTCTTTAAATCAATTTATTACTAGTGTTCTGTCTTACCTAATTTGTATATTAAAACTTTTATCTAGGATTTATTCTTTGTTGTTATTTGACTTTATAATTTGATTAGATTGGTTAATTTTGTATATTGCATCAAGAGCAAATTCTGTTATCTGTATTTATCTAAATCAGTAGGATTCGTTTCATAGAAAACAACATAAACATTTGATAACCCCAAACCACTGGGCCTTTCTATAGCAAAAATATTTGGGGCCATAACTACTTACTAGGAAGACTTTCATTGTTGCTTCTTAGCATCTGGTAGTAAGAATAAAGTGCCTTTGATTTCAAAAATAAGAGTTAATAAACTGATTAGCCATTACCTCATTTCATGGCAAATAATTCCATTATTTTCTCTACATCTCAGAAAGCAGTAATTCCATTTCATTGGTCTTGAATATACCAATATTTAGTTTCAGTGAATTATTCCATGTTCTAAAACAGTATGGGAGAAAATAACTTTGTCTCTCTACCCATTTTCCATGACTGTACATCTATTAGATCTTGTCTTAGTTGTTTTCACTTTAAGCAAAGGACTTCAAACTCAAAGCTCTAGCTCCTTCATAATTTTAATTTCTCTTTTCTGCCTCTGTTTTGGCTTTATCATACTCTTTTCGGAATGCAGCAATCGTACCATAATGGGAAATCAAGTTCCATTATCTGAAATAAAACTTTGACATAAACTTGTTATTCTTAAGAGTTTATTTAAAGAAGTTAGTTTCTTTAGTTAGTTTCCTGTGGATCACCAGAGATTTACAACTCCATAAAATACATAAGAAGAATATAAATGATTTCTCTCTCGTCAATATTCCTTGAATCTGGATTTCAGGAGATAGCGGATTCACATTTGTCATTGATGATTAGAACTTTCAGAAATATTTTTACTATACACAAAAATGTGTTGCTTTAAAGAGATAAATTATGTAAAATTCTGAAAAATGGTATACACTTTCATCAGCATAAAACATGCTATAGGAATGTACTGCTGCCTCAGTAGCAAGTCAGCTTTCAAGGTATGATTTTGCTGTTATAACAAAGGAATTTATCATTGTTGCTGCTTTCATGGTTTGGCATCATCACTCACCATAGTTGTAACTTTTCATTTCTGTACAGGAAAGATCACATTCTTGAATCATTTTCATCTTGTATATGTAACTGAATTTACATATTGTGTAAAGCTACCATGTAACTTGTTTGATTTTAAGTTTGTATGTTATGTGAATCCACACACAGTCATCTATAAATTATTTTGTGGCTTAGTGTTAAATTTATTATATAAACTATTATGGCTTTTTAAACTGGTTAAAATCAATTATGGCTTAGCTTGGTGTGTAAATGCAATAAACTAGATTAAAGTTAAAGATCTATATAAAGCACTGCTTATCTTATCATATTTATTTGGGTGTTTGAATCCTCCAAGTCTTTTCAAATGCTTGTGTTATACACATTTATTTATCTTATACATTTAAAAGGAATATGGTAGAATAACATATGTTTAGGTGTTATAGTTTTCATAGTAATTTAGTTGGCTAAGAGGTTCAAGTTGAATATGAATAATTTTTCTTGAGTATAATTTACAATGAAACGCAATTGAAGTGAAAATGACAATTTTTTTCAGTGCTGTTTTATTGGTATAAATAAAAAAATGTGCATATTCAGGATGTATTATGTATGCCAGAGAGAAATGCGAACAAATGCAATTTTTATCACTTACAGCAGCCAACTGAGTTTGTTGATACATAGTTTGTAGCATTTTTTTCATTTAAGCTAATCTGAAATAGTGGCTCTGTTTTACGGCATTTTCTATAAGAACTTCCAATTAATATTTTTTTCTGAAGCAAAATTAAAATTGATAAAGAGTGTCCTTCCAAGCTAGAGTTGTAGGCATTCTTAGGGAAGCTAAAATAATGTTTATAAGATTAGCAGAACTTCTCACAAATATTTCAATGTTTTTTTTCTCCTTGCCTCAAGGCAACAAATAATTTTTATAAAACAGTAAGCTAAGCTTTCTGATAAATCAGTTGTCATGATAATAAAGAAAAGCAAATTTAGAATGAGAGTGTAACATTAAACAGAAGTATGAAGGGATCAAAGAAATATATCAGATGTGATGTTAGTGAACTTGCACACACCTTCTCCACTCCCGCTCCAAAAAACCCCAACCTTTGCCCTCATTCAGAGACCACCTTGTAATTCTAGATTGAAGTTTTTTTTTCTCTGCTTGGCACCGCAGAAATTGAACTTATTTGAAATAGGAGTTTATCCCAGGGGACAGTATGTATTAGAATGTAAAGAAGTCAGAGGATATTGAACTGCCTCTTAAAAGCTGTTTCTGAATTTATCTTTTACTATTCAGTTGTCTGATGGCATTAAAAAAT
Source organism: Pareas carinatus (assembly GCA_032468095.1). Taxonomy (NCBI): domain Eukaryota; kingdom Metazoa; phylum Chordata; class Lepidosauria; order Squamata; family Pareidae; genus Pareas; species Pareas carinatus. The sequence goes on from JANHFO010007201.1 coordinate 111,972, forward strand.
ATTGTCCAGGTGACAATTTTCCTGCATAGCATCATACTCAGAGATTAAAAGGGAGCTAATGTCAGCAACCCAGGAATGTTTTGAAAGAAAACATAATTTCAAGCAAATTCTGGTTGCAGTGAGTGGTGCACAGATGCTATTTGAGAAACCCTATGGTATTGCCAGTGTTCGCACACCTGTAATAATTGTGACTTCCAAAAGACTTTACAATCCTAAAAAGCTTGTCTGTTTCAGCTTTGTTCCAAATAATGTGCTATTCTGTCACTGTGATTCCTTGGAACCTTTCTATACACTCCACGGGAATAAAAGCAGCAATATTAGCATTATTATGCATTAATCTCATCAAAGCCAGTTCTGTGACAGCTTTTGGAGAGTTACAAGGATTTCATTTCTTCCTATGAAACAGCAAGCTGGCAGAACTGAAGTGAAATGCTCAAATATGCTTCTCTACTAGAGAACAAGGTGCATGTATTTTAATGGAAGTACTAGGCAGACCAGTGGTACAACAACTCAAATTGGTTATGTGAACTAACATTCAGAATCAGAATCAAAATCAGAATTTATTTTGCCAAGTGTGTCAGGACACACAAGAAATTTTCTTCTTGGTTATTTTTATTCTCAAACCTTTCCGAACCATAGTTTAGATGAAAAGTCTAGAACCAGTTGTTTTCCTCATTTTATGGAAATGAAAAAAAGCATCTAAAGTAAAAAAAAGATAATTCTAGCAAATCAGATTAGCAAATTGATCTTAAATCTGATCTTAGACTACTGGAACTGCAAAATACAGTAAGAGTGAATAGAGAACAAAATATAAAAAAGGTTTAAAAGTTTTGTGGCATACAAGCAAATAATTAATAATCTCTAGCACTCAGAGATACACAGTATTTGCAGTGAGCAGTTCTTGACGCCAGGAACCAATTTCATGATAAATTGGAGACACAGTTGACAGTGGATATGTTTAATTCCTCAAGTTAGAACCTAAGAGAAATTTGGACCCTAGCTTATCAGCCTGAATGACTGATAGATTTTACATAAGGTCCAGTTTCTAAGAGCTTATCAATTGTATTTAAGTACTGGAATCTCTAAGCTTTGACCTTTCAAAACTTTTTCCAATTTTATGTTAATTGTCACCGCTGTCAAATAAAATAGAGTGACATTTAATACTAGGCTATATAGAAAGAATCTGTAATTATCTAATGACCACATTCCATTGTATAAACGTTTATTCCTGCCAGTCTCCACTTTGTTGAGATTCTGTTTTCTTTTTGAGGTCGTTAAACCACTGTTTCTGCAGCAGCTCCAATATGTGTAGAAGATTGTACATAATTCTTCTGCCTTATTTCAGCAATATGAGCTTTGAGTTTCAGACACTTTAATTTGACTAGTAGAAGAATATCTCGTCAGTAGTTTATGGCAGAGGAAGATGATACGCTGCCATTCAAAATCTGACTCCCTCTGCAAGAAGATGGAAAGACTGCCATTATTATTGTCAGTGAATTTGTATATATCAATAAACAGTGAAACAAGAGATGTTTAATATGTTTTATGTACAGGTGACTGGGAATGGTCTGTTATTGATATTTTCTGGTACGTGCTAGTTATGGCGGCCATGAAAAGATCAGTGTTGCAGCTATCTACCAAATAATAATATTACCTTCTGATAGAAAACAATCACTTGAAAAACACTAATAACCAGTTAGTCTAAATGTCAAAGCCCATCAAAGAGAAAATGTAGAGCCTTAGAGGCTCTCTGCAGCATTAATAATTCAGTTCCAGTTACTCGGCTATGTATTTTATCTTTATGTCAATACGAAAATAGTTCTCCGGGTACATTTTAGGGACCTAATCACCATTAACTTCAAAGGCAACCCTAATTGGTCTAAGAGGATAACACATTCCCTGCCAGCTCTCTCTTCTCTGGGGACATCATTATCCTTAGGTCAGAGTCCTCAGTTCGCCTAATCCAGACAGTGTTCTTGATCTAAGAAGGCCTACTACAGAGTAAATTAGCAGTACATTGAAACTTTAATCAACAAGATGCTAGTTCTTAACAAATCAAACAAATAAATAAAATTTTCTGTATTGTGACATTACTTAGCGATGTTGGCAGCTTATCTGTACTTGTGGTTTTTTTCCTCTTTATTAAGCCTTTATTAAACTTGGGGTATTTTTGCATTTTATGAGAAATGTGACCCAGTTCCTCCATGCATCCTAAAAGTTTTGAAATTAGCAAGGGGGTAACCAATGGCTCCCTGTTTAAAGCTGGCCATCTTTGTAAACATAGGGCAACCACCTGATTTCAAGGACACTAAATATTGTTCCAAGTATCCATTAATTTGGAAGCATGAGAGGAAGAATTCTCAAATTTAAGCATTTGCAGAATATATAAACATCCCCGACATCTCTGCTTTATGGTCTGTAAACATACCTGAAAAACCTGGACATCATCATATGGTCTAAGTGTAGTCCTCAGATAATGATGGTAATTGGGACCAGAAGCTCTGTCAGTAAATGACACAAAGCACGATGTCACATGAGCATGCCAACCTATGACTGCTATTCTGACACTCCAGTTGCAGTCGTTAGGAAAAACCCACATGGTCATTAGGTGTAGTAACTCATGTTCAACATTTGTGATGACCTGCCAGCAATGAAATTGTGATCATGTGACTGCAAGATGCTGCAGCCATCATAGTTGCAAGCTAGTTGTCAAGCATCCATAGTACAATCATGTGACCACAGGGATTTTACAGTGGCTGGGACCTCAGATACTGGCCATAAGCTTTCTTGTTCAATGCGACTGTAACTTAGAACAATCCCGGAACAAATGGTTGTCAACCAAGGACTACCTGCACAAGGAAATAAAACTGATTATATGTGATGAAATCAAAGAGCTCAGTTATAATAACAAAGATGAGACTAAGAGCTGAATGTGGAACACATCACATGTTCTTCATGTGCAAATTCCGAGTGAAATTGTAGCAGAACTTTTTTTGATATTATCTTGAGCTTAGACCTACCAATTTAAAAGAGAACATCAGTAATCACTTTGAAGTCTTGAACCTTATTGATATTGAACTACAGGAACTATGGAATGAAATCAAATAAGCTGTTAAGACTGAATATGAAAAGAAACTGCCAAAGATTTTTAAGAAATAGAAGAAAGCAGACTTGATTTTGGAACAAATGATGGAAATTGCCAAGAAGAAAGGAGAAGCCAAAATCAAAAAAGACAAAGAACTCAGAAGGGAACTACGCAGAGAATTGTAGAGAGTTTTTAGAAGAAAATTCATAAAAAAATTCTGAGAGTTGTTACACAAAAAGTAGAATAACATCTGTAAAGGCATTGAAGATAGAAACAGACTTGAAAAACAAGGAAAGTTTTTTAAACTCTGAAGAATGTCTCAGTCTTGAATTGATACACAAAGGATGCCAATTAACAGTGATTGATTCAAAGAAGAAACAAAGGTGGAGTATACTGAAATTCCGAACAAAAGAGATGTCAGTGCACTATAAAAGATATTCTCTGTTTACAAAAATCTTTAGTATTAGAAATAAAATTAGATCAGCAGTTACCAGATTGGAAGGCTGCTGGCAGAACTGCTGCAGAAATATGGAAAGCAACAGAAGAATAATCCATAAAGATTGTAACCAAACTATGCCAGTAAATCTGGAAAATGACATAGTGGCTAATAGATTGGAAGTGGTTAATCGACATACCAATACCAAAGAAAAGAGACTTAACAGATTCTGCATACTATTGTAGAATATGCAAAATTTTACATGCTAGCAAAATAGTTATTTTGATTAATTTAATTTCTGTACTGGTCCAATTCAACCAAGTGACTCATTTGGTTGATTTCTCCAACACAAATGTTCATCCTATGATCAAAAAGCTGCCTTTGAACAAAGCTCTTCCAATAGGCATTGGACGTAGATCTGCTTGGATTTGACATCTTGATTTGAATTATTTGACATTTCTTGAGTTCATTGAATAATTATTTTTGCATTGTATAAAGGAATATAACCAGTGAAAGTGTATTGTAAAGTATATTGAGGAAGGGGGTTGCTTTAGAAATTCCTCTTTAACTTGCTATTTTTCATCCTTAACAATTATTTAATTGTTTTTCCTTTTGTGCAAAAAATAATTTAAAAAGTGTGCCAAAACTCCCAGATAATAAAGAGAGTGAATACAGAAATCAGTTATTTATTATGGTTTCAACTGGTAATTAGGGAATGATAACTCTCAGCATTTTATGACAAGAGATAATACTTTTCATTCTTTGCATAATATTTGTTATGCCTTGCTAAATTTAAATTGAAAGGTGCATTTTCATTTCCCTCCTTTCAAAAATAGCCTGTGGAACTTATAAATAATTTTCTCTACAGTTTGTTGTTAGGCATATCAAGTGTTGCTAGTCAGTTTCCAAAGAGCTCTTGATTACTTCATTGCTAATGAAGTGGAAATTATTTAAAAATATAATTTGATCTGCTTAGTGCTGCAGCTGTTTCTTCAGTTTCTGCTGAGGTTTCTCATTTCACCTTTGCAGTTTAAATGATTTTCTCCAAATGTGTTTTTTCATGACATATTCAATCACATGGCTTTAAAAACAGTCATTAGATATGAACGTCTGGCATTCCTTCATGATATAATACAGTGTTTTTCAAACTTGGCAACTTTAAAATGTGTGGACTTCCATTCCCCAAATTCCCCAATTAGCATGATAGCTGGAGAATTCTGCTAGTTGAAGTTCACACATCATAAAGACTGTCAAGTTTGAAAAACACTGCTGTAACACTAATAATTAGTCAATTTCTGCTTAACATCTACAGGAAATCATTGGTGGGGTCATTCACCATTTTGTGGTTAAGTATCATCAATATGTAGATGATACCAAGCTGTACATCTTGAACCCTCATTGACTATGGAACATAATCAAGCTGCTGATCCAGTACCTGGAGATGGTGTGGATCTTGATCGAGAGGAATAGACTGAGGCTCAATTCTGACAAGACTGAGTAGCTACAGCTGGGCATGCTATATATCTGGATGTATTCCATAACCGTCTCTCAAAGGGATTGTACTTCACCATTCAAGATTTTGTACAATCTGAGTAGTTCATTCTATTCTCAGCTTCTGCTTTAAGAACAGGTGGAAGTTGTGGCCAAGAGAACCTTGCGTAGGTATATTTTGTGCACCAATTGTATCTTTTTCTGGATTGGGAGGTCCTTTCAACAATCACTTGTACTATAGCCAACTTGCACTTGGTTTACTGTAATACACTCTACTTGAGGCTGTCTTTGAAGACCATAGGGAAAGTGCAGGTGATCGAGAATGTGGAAAAATGGGCAATAATAGAGGTGCCATTTTATGCATATGTTATGCATATGTTACTCACCACACAACTTGTGAGCAGCATTGGTTACCATTTGGCTTTCAAGTGCTGGTTGTTCCTTTAAAGTCATTCAGAGACATAGGCTATGTGAGGGACCAGCTACTGTATCTTCAATCATTTCTGAATATCTGAGTTCAGCAGGGAGATATCCTCCAGGTTCTATCAATTGCAATTCCTGCTTTCTGGAATGTTTTTTCCTGAAATATTTGTGCTCCTACCCTATGACATTCAATAATTGATAATTATTTATGTCTTCTGGCTGATGAAAAACCTCACTCAATCTTGTGTCGCTGTAAATTAGTTCCTTCTACTTCCTAACTGAATAATAAGTAAAAAGTTTGAATTGGATGTAATCTCTATATAGAGAGACTTAGCATAGTGGTATCCAGTTCTAAAAGCTATACTGTACATGTTTTCTGCCTTCCTTGGTTGTTCTGAAATACAATATAGTAATCCATCCAGCAAGTGTATAGCCTTTTCTGGTATAATCCGTGTGGCCTTTTTTTGAACGTAAGGAATATCAGTTGCTAATTTTTTAGCTCTAGTTCAGGTTCCTGTGTACGAGTCCAGAAATGTCTTTTAATTTCAGTGTGGCTAACAGTGCCCTCCATTGTTACAATAGAAATCTCATCTGATCTAGTATCATTGCAAATAAGTCAAAACTTCTAGATGTAGTTATTTTATCTAATAAAGCATCATAGATATTAACATCTAGATATTGTTAAAACAAAGCTATAATTCAATAGATATATCACGTTTGTACAAGTACTTTTTTTCCCTTCTAGAAGTCCTCTGCTTATTTATTTAAATTGCAAGAGCTTTGAGCTGAAACATGGTGATAGAGTATCGTCTTTTTTTAAAAAAAATAATGAAACAGGTTGATGAAGACAGACTATATTGAATTTCTGTACATATGATATACGAAACTGATCAATGCATTGATTTCCTGTAAAAGATACTGAGCATTTGTATGATAAGGTGAATACAAAGCAAATCAATACTGATGAAGAGGGGGAAAAGAATTGTAACTCTTGGTTCTCTATTTCAGAGGTTTTCAACCTTTTTCAAGCTGTGGATCCCAAAACATGTCATTGCTACATGGTGAACCCCATTCCCACAAATTCAGCTAATTACTAATCGACAATTCATATATATTACTTTTTCCAAATTTTCCTTGACCTGTCTACGGATCCCCTGGCAGCTTGCCACAGACCCCAAGGGGTCCACGAAGCCCAGGTTGAAAACATCTAATTAAATTAAAACAAATAAATATTTCACTATTTTCTGTTGCATGTAGAGCAACAAAGGCCAAACATGGGGAAATATCAGTGTTTTTGCACTGTTAGCACCTTGTCAGCTTAAGTGGAGATAAAGCACATCTGACCAGTTTTCTTTCATACTTATTTTGTTATTATGAAAGCTATAGCTAGGGCAGAAGCAATAGGGAAATACTATGTGCCTACATCCTACTGCTATGAGAATTTCCCATGGATCCACCGAGACATAGGCAAAATCCTTGGAATTATATGATCAAGTGCATGCATATATACTGTATGCATGTATGTATATGTACACACACATACACACTCAATCTATGATTACCCCACCTATCAAGGGTGGTGTGGCCAAATGAAGACGTGCAGTTGTTCACACCATTGTATGAGACCTTGTGAATGTGTGTTGACTGTCCTCTCTGAAAAATACTCTTATTAGGTTACTATATTTTATTTCTATTTAAATCTGTTTTAAAAGTGTGGTTTTAATTTGGAACTAAAGAACCTGAAATTGAAGCTGGGTGTGGAAAAGGAGGAAAGGAAACACAACTGTAAATATTTAACAACTCTGATTGTTTATAATGTAAATGAGTGAAATATTTATTCTCTTTACTTAAACTCCTTATCACCCAATGTAACACCAATTTCACTTCCCCTCAGTCTGACATAAGAAACAAATTATGATGCAATACTAGAAATACAATGTTCTTGGCAATCCAAAGACACCTCCAAATGCATTTATTCTCACAAACACATTACACAAAGTTTTAAGTTCGGATTATTCAGAATACTCTGTGGAATGGTTACTAATAAATCAAGCATATTTTACTTTGAAAAAAGCATTGCACATGAGCAGCTAGGTGGAAATGTTTTACCTTGCTCTAGTATTTTCCCTAAGCTTCTATTGTAAACACATACAAATGTATATAAGACATACACTGTTCTAATAATTTGATTCCACTGCATGTATAACAAACTGAGCTACTTTCATTTATAAATGAAATGTAAGCATTCCATTACAGTGAAATTATTTTTTTCATTTTCAACACCTTTTTAAGTGTTTCCATATCTGAGATCTTGTTATAATAATAAGACATGAATTAAATCAAGATTATTCTTCCCACAAGATATACCGCTTAATCCAAAATATTTGTGATAAATATTTTATCTTCATTAAATTCCTTTGGCCTTGATCAATTTGGGCTTTTTACTTGGTTGTAACTGAAATTTGTTAAAGATAGTTCAGCACTGTACTTTTGTGCAGTCATTTTAGTATGTTGAATATGGTGTGTACAATACCAAAAATCCAAAAAAACGTTTTCAGTTACCAGGCAATGTGCTTAGGAGATCTTGTTTCTGAAGTTGGGCAAAAGGTTAACTTCTAGTTGTTTTCTTTTTTAAAAAAAAACTTTATTACTTACAAGTTTAAAAACATTTATATACACACACACACACATTTTCCCCTTTCAATTCTTATCATTGAGAGGTCATTTGTAAATCTTGCCCTTCAATATATGTCCTTTAACTATTACTTTAATATTCACTAACTTGAGGATGATTTTTTTGTCTCTTTAGTTTCAATTCCGTCGATCATCGGCGTTTCTGTGATAATTGTCCAAATTAGGACTCTCCTTCTGTTTCAAACAGCTGTACGATCTTTAGATGTTACAAAACCAAAGATGAACATATCATTTATCATATACTAGCTGACCCGGCCACGCGTTGCTGTGGCTCAGTTTGGGGCTGTTTGAAGTGCCTGGGCCAGAGATGCAATCTCTCCCCAAATCCAGGCACTCTCTCTCTCCTCTCACTCTCTCTCTCTCCTCTGACTCTCTCTACCC
>JANHFO010007201.1:152363-168867 GCA_032468095.1 Pareas carinatus
TAGATGGGGAGCAAAGGTATATATGAATTTTCAGTAGCGTAGCTTTTATGGTTTTTGAGATATAGCGATGAGTCAGATGTAAGTGAGTGAGAAATGAATGATCAATGAATCGTTTTTGACAAATATTACTTAAGATTTATTTTTATTGGAAACTGTTATTTATAAGAGGAGTTTTGATAACATGGAATTATTTTTCTCTCTTGTTCTTCTGGCCCATGAAAATGTAACATTTGGAGAGGGGCCATTTTGCCAGTGGAAGAAAGTAACATATTTAATTGTGTCTTCCAGGCAGAATCCACATTAGGGGGAAAATACATACACATACACACAGACAATCTTGTAGCAGCAAAAATATTACAAATTTATGATGACTATGCTTGCATGGATTAGAATCCACTTTCAACTTTCTTTGACAAAACAGACTGTAAATATGTTGTTGTTTAGAAAATACTCCATTTTAAAAACAGCATATGTGTTGAATGCTAGATCACTGAAGGGGATATCTAGCTAAATTTCTGGTTTTACTTCAAACTGAATACTGGGAAAGAGATAGATACAACATGCAGTAACGTAAGAACAAAGCAACCCTGTTTTAACTATCCAAGGCAAAGGAGCACAGTGGCTCAGGTGGTTAGGACACTGGGTTGAAGGTTAGCAAGCCCACATTTGAGAGCCAAGTGCTACCATGAGGCAAGTTTAGTTCTCATCCTTTCTAGGGACATGAAAGGAGCTCCCAACTGGATATCTTCTAGGCAACAGTGATGTCATCAATGAACCTTGATGTTTTTGATAGGAGTGTGCCGTTTCAAGGCCAGTATATTTAACTGTTTGTATAGAATGTGTATCCTCACTACACCAGACTTACTGAAAACAAGCTTAGATCTTCTTCTTTTGAGCCCTGTTTGTTTGCCCCACTCATAAAGGATGTGACTGTCAGGATCAGCAGGCACCTTTGTATGATGCACTGAAACATATTGAGTAGCCCAATGTCTTTGTAGATGTTGGCATTTTAAAAAAACTTATCTTTAATTTTGGACTTTGGTGCATCTAAGGTTGTTGCCAAACCTATAATCAACTGGATGTGCTCTTAGGGAGGAAGAATCTTGACATCCAGAAGAAATGCAATAAACTATTGAATAATTGGATAGTGCCGTGAGCTTTCGAACATTAATGTCTAATGTATAGGAAGTTTGAAAAACATAGCAAAGAGTTAAGTATCTCCATACAGAAGATGATCTGTTAGCAGAGTATGTTTCCTTGAATTTAATTAGAATTTTTGATCTGGGAGTATGTGAAGAATGTAAGCCCTGAGAAGATGAGAATAATAAAAACAATGCCCTGATAACTTTGGAAAATTTAGCTTGCCTCTTAGCTGGAATTAGATTGTAAGAAGGCTCAGCCAGTGGTCTATAGGGCAGAGAAGCCCTAAAGAGTAATATCTGGGATGAGTTGATTCTCCTCCTCTTTCCGATGAAATTATTCTTAATGAGATGCAATTAAGTTTTTCAGATTTACTAAACAAAGTAGCCACCTCTTCTCAAGAAACATTTATTAGATTACTGTCCATTGAGGCTTTGTGGCTAGAGGTTTTGCAGTGCCCCAGTTTAAAGCAATTGGATCTGATCTCTCAGGACCCCCGTTATGGATGTTTCTCTGAGCAGAAAACAAAATTGCACATCAAAGCTTCATTTTCCGCAGCAGTGGGACAACTGGCAGAGTTTTGCCAATGCTAGAAAGAAATTGGACTAACCTTAATTATCAGAAAACGGTCGGGCTTTGCTAATGATGAATTCATTAATACAAAACTGGCTTGTCTGTCTTTTCGCCCCCATTTTCTAGAAATAGAGGGTGCTTTAGATCTTTGGCTATTAGGAACTGTTTTTGTTTGTTTGTTTTACACTTCAAGGATTATTTTTTTAATCATGATGACCAGAAGTTGGGGAGAAACCAGAAATTTTCAAGTTCCATAGTTTTAAAGCATGTACGCAATAAATAAATAGCCTCCATCAATATAATTCTGTATGTTTGGGGCAGGAGATGGATTTGGGATCCCCTTTTCTCTCCACACTGAGATCTTTCTAAAGATCTTCCTGTCCAGTTTCCAGATTGCTGTTCAGTCATTCTTCTCCATGTCATTCAGTACAATTGCCATTATTCTTTGGAAGGACCTAATAGATTGGAATGATGGGAATTTGTTTATAACAAGGGGCCTACCGACTTAGAGCAATGTTTAATTTGACCCACAAACAATAACAGATGTAATTGCTTCCACTCCTAGATCATCTGGAACAATATGTTTAAAAAGACAGCATCATTTCTTTTGGAATGCAATACTATTGTTCATTAAATTGGTTGTGTATTGAGGAATATAATAAAACTTACAATGAATAACTATTTAATATAATTTATTCTAAAAATATTTAGACCAATGGCCTACAGGGCAATCAAATAATCACTTGATGTTCAGGTTACACTGTATTTATTTATATGCCAAATTTAAATGCCACATTTATTTTTGTTTGTTTGTTTCTGCGCTGCCCATCTCACTGATATAACAACTTTTACTGTGATTCATGGCACAATTAAGAAATTGCAGTCTGAGGGTGGTCATTTCCTGTTTATATTCTAAATGCTAACAAACACATCTTAAGTACTTAGCAGTATAAATGTTAATGCACAAAGGTTAAACTATGATGGTTAGGGCTCTTGACTGTCTATGGGAAATGTCTCAAGGTAGAAGACTACAGTAAACCTAAGGAAAAAGGAAGGAGTTGCAACTCTCAATGCAGCACATAGCAAAAGTGTTGAATGAGCCATCTTTGGCTGCATTCTGCACCAGCTGAAGCTCCTGAATATTTTTCAAAGGTAGCCCCATGTAAAGCATATAGTAGTAGTCCAGATGAGAAATGATTGATCTGGACTATTGCATGAGTGACTGAGTGAAAGGTCCACCTGTAAATGACTCAAGCAATCAAGCTTACATAATACTCCTACTGTGTATTAATTTTTGCTCCAAAAGATGCATTAGGACTTATTTTCTGGTTAGGTCTTAGACTACTAAATACGTCCATTTGAACTGGGATTTATTTTGGGGATAGGGCTTATATTGCGAGCATCCTGAAAAATCATGCTAGGGCTTATCTTCTGGTTAGGTCTTATTTCCAGGGAAACAGGGTGTTTTCCTGACAACAACCCCATAGACTGGATTGGGCTGACAGTGTGACTGACCCAACGTCACTCAAGCAGCTTTCATGCCTAGTTTTTTTTTATGGGGGGGGGTGATAAAGCAACATGTTTAAGGGGGAACGGATTTATTGAATGAAGCAGAAATCCCAGTTTTCCAAATAAACTGGTGAGGTAGTAAAAGAGTAGGAGGAAAAGTTTTTTTTTTATTTTAAATATAAAATGTTCTTTTTCCTCCCAGAGCTAAGAAGAAAGGGGAAAATAGGAGATTCTTTAATAAACGATGATAGCATATTTTCAGTGATAAGTGCTTGGGCGTGTTCCAGTTTAGGGGATTGGAATGGGGGGGCGTGCTGTTCTGGTCATTCTCCTTTCTCTGTAGTTGGTTTCAGTCAGTGGGATTGGGTGATCAGTGTAGGTTTTGATGCCCCCCACCTCCCAATACCCAGAACTAGAGATTTTCCATCCTTCACACAGAGTCAGGCCCAAGCCCCAGAAATGGCACAGTGAGCTCCATTAGACTTCAGATATTTATTTGTATACAGCTAATAGACAGAATCTTGCTCGGCTAAAGCTATATAACATTGAAACCCAATGAATATACCCTGGGGAAACTCAGAAGTTATAGACTTAGCCTAGCAAGATCGATGGTGGCTATCCTGGACCTTTGCCTTCCCTCATCATCCAGTTCAGGTTTAGTCAGTCTCTTGTCTTAGGTTCCTCTCTGGAATGTGCTGCCTCCTCTCTGCCAACCTTCTCCTGCCCCATTTCTCCTTCAGCTGCAGATTTCATCTCACCTGGGGGAGTAGCACCCCAACTGTGAGTTTATTGTCTTTCTATTTCACTCAGAGATGATTTTTTTAAAACTGTGCAGCTACTCAAATCCCTAAAGAAACAAAATGAATGTCTTGGGAATATCTCTTTTGAGATTTAATCAGGAAGAAACTTCTTATTTGGCTTTAGGAAGCTACTTTCTTTACTTCAAATGTGTTGGTGCTATCTCATAATTTCTTCCTGGTCATTACATAATAATTCCAAACAGACTGAAATTTCTTTGTTTACTATGATTGCTTGCATGGTCAAATATTCTACAGTGTAAGCAGAGGGCAATAGAGAAAAATAGGCTCTTAAATAAGAACTATTTTCTACCTAAAGGAATTAGAATGTGTTTTTGTTGGGCTAAACAATGATTGATTAGTACTTGATTAGCATGATCCATTTCTAATCCTGCCTTAGTTTCTAATTCATTAGCTAGCACTTGCTGAAAAAAGAGGTTTCTTTAATAAGTTTGGTATAGAATATAGGACACTGAAAGGATCAAAAATAAGATATCATGTCCTAGTATACAAAAATTATTATTAATGAAGAAAAGCTTTTAAAAGTTAAAATTATATGCAGTCAGGTATATGTTTTGGTTAAAGTTATTCTGCTACCAAGAAGAAATGATTCCCAGAGAATCAAAGTATTTTTCAGTTATTATTTATATGCTTACTTAACTCAGAAAAGATGTGTAGAACATGTTATGATTCTCTCAGTTGATGTCCTTTTAACTCTTGCTCAAGTCTGTTGTTTGTTTGAATTTGAATCTTTGAGCTTGAAGAAGTTGATGAAAACAAGATTATTATTGCTGTAATGTTCATCACCGTTCCCATTTATTATACTGTCTTTTAACCAAAAAAGTAAAAGCTAGCACAGATGGAAAAAATACCCACAATGGAAGCTGATAATTGAGAACAGGAAAAAAAATCCAAATATAAGTTTTGAATTCTGAAAAATACATTCATCCAGCAATCCCTCTGTTGAATCAAAAAATAGGGACTTGTATTAGCTTGTATGCTTGAACAGATTTAACAGAGCCCATGCTTGACTTGCTGTTTGCTTAGTTAAGATTTTTAATATGTTTAAATTTGTGAAAATTTGTGAATGAATATGTGTGCGTGTGTTTGTGCATTTGCATGGACACATAAACAATGAATATTCAAATTGTGTCTGAATTCATCATCCTGAGACTGAGGTTAGTGCCCAGAAACCATAATTTTACTAATGTAAATAAATGTAGTGGAGTTTAGACCTTTAAATGTGGCTTCAGTATGTATACTCATGGTCATGAGTCTCATTTTGCAGTCATTTTAATTAAGTCAGACTATAAAGTTAGTCTTGCATAGGGGATAAACACACTGGGGAGATGATGAAAGATTGATGACTGCCCAGGCAGTAAAACAAGTAACTCTGATGTTTTCTAACAAAATTGAGATCTATGTACATGTAATTGGTCAAGCTTGGGTGATGGTGCATATTTTACCAGTTCAGATATCTTGCTAGTTTATTTAGGGAATCAAGGGAGGGGTCTGATGTTAGCTATTTCGGAGTGATTTTCTATTTTAGTGTTTCAGCTTTTTGCTGTGGATGAATAGCAAGGGTACCTAAGTCATAAATTTTAATTAATATCTGTATCATTTTGGTTACTGCTAGCTTAGTAGAGCAATTAGTGTAATTAGTAAACAGCATAGCTTGGTGGCATGATAAATCACAGTTAGGAGCACATTGTCTCTTCACCAGGATGATGTATTATCCAATTTGCTCAAATTTTATGCGTGCCCAAGGAAATCACAAAATAAAAAAAAGAAACATTCCAACAGCTGTTGGCAGTCTTTGGTGGCTTTTGGTCAGTCTTCTGTCAGTCTTTCCAAATATTCTTAATTAGTCAAAAATGTCTGCTAATTAAACATTTTATTTTTTTAACACTTGGGGATGTTATTAAGAACGTAGCCGGAAGGGACAGAAAAGGAATGAAACTTTTTTGACAAAGGAAATTTAAATTTGCACAGTGGTCATCTTGTAGACCCCACCTACCAGTTGGATGTATGCAAAGTACATCAGATTTCAGTATGTGATATAAGAACTGCAAAATAAAATGTTTCATGGAAAGTATTTATTATGTGTTGGAATTTGAAAAGGCACTACTATCCAATATAGTAGATTTGGAAAATACTGCTTTCATTATGTTTACTGTCCTCATCACCTCATCCTGGTGATGAGGACCTTGGGTGGCAGAAGACTGAAGCACTTTGGTGAATAGTGGCTGCAGGTGTGGAGCTAAATCACATGTTTAGCGCTTGACTGACCGCATGACTTAGCAACAATATTGTCAGTCTCTACTCTCTTCCTTCCAGGACTTTGGGCTGGAACAGATGAGACACCAAGTGCTTCCATCCTTTGACTAGTAGATTTTACTCACAGTCATCCATGCTTTAGTCACTTCCTGTTTGGATTACAGTAATGCACTAGGTGTGCAGCTGCCCAGAAACAACTGGTTCAGAATACAAAAGTATCAGCAGTTTTGGGTGTCCTGTGGATCATCTGAGGAATGTCACTGCTGTATGAGCTGCACTGACTTCCAGATGCTTTTTACCTTTTTTTCAAGGTGCTTTACCACCTATAAAGCCCCACATTGCACAGCGTCAGATTATTTGCCACTTCCTAAGGGTATCTGCCCATATTACTAGGTTAGATAAGGCGAGTGCGCTCCAGGTCGCCTTCCTTAAATGAGACTTTGGAGGTCCACCTTGTTGGTGGCTACTTGAGTCCCTTCAAACAGCCTCCCACTAGAAATCAGAGGGAATCCTGCACTTTTAGCTTTCTGGAGAGCTGTAAAAACCTAGTTCTTACCCCAATCATTGGGCTAGTGTGAGGAGGTTGAACTTTAAGAATGTTTTATCTGGTGCCTGTGGACATGAGTAGGTTCCTAATTGTGTTCTATGGATTGTTATGAGCTTCCTAGAGGGATTGAATGAGATAGGTAGCCACATAAATCCTATAAACAAACGAATATTTGAGATTTCATTTTGTGTATGAATTCTATGGCCCAATATTTTATGAGCTGTTAATGTGATAATTTATATTGTGTCTTCTAGAGCCTATGAGAACTCCCAAGACTTTAAAAATTGCCGAAATTCAAGCACGCCGTATTGCTGTGGATTGGGAATCCCTAGGTTATAATATCACTCGCTGCCATACCTTCAATGTTACCATCTGCTACCATTTCTTCCGAGGCCATAACGAAAGCAAAGCCGACTGCTTGGACATGGATCCCAAAGCACCGCAGCACGTTGTGAATCACTTGCCTCCTTACACAAATGTGAGCCTCAAAATGATTTTGACAAACCCTGAAGGACGGAAAGAGAGTGAGGAGACCATTATTCAAACAGATGAAGATGGTATGTTCAGTTTTCTTTCTTAGCATGGCTACTGCAATGTTTGGATCTCCCACTTCTAGTTTTCCATGTTTCAAACATCTTGTGAATGTTATTTGGGGACAAAATTTAATGTAAATATCTTGAAATTAGGTTTTTTTTAAAAAAATCCTTTCCTTTGAAGTGATATAGTCATAAAGTCTAAAATCACATGACCAGACCACATCTGAAGTTGCGGTTGTTAAGTGAATCTGTGGTGGTTGGCACAATGTCACATGACTGCCGCTTGCAAATTTCTATTAATTTTTCCGCCTTTGCTTGTTGGAAGCTGACAGTAAAGGTTTCAAATAACGATCACATCCCAGCACAATACTGGGACCATTATAACTGTGTCTGGTTGCCAAGTGCCAAATCACAATCACATGACCACAGGGATGCTGTTAAAGCCACACCTTAAAGGAGCAGTTGAAAGTTTCCTCATTCTCTACTGTTGTAACTTTGAATGGTCACTGATTGAATGATTGCTAACTGAGGCAATCTGCAGATACTTTTATACTATTCTACTACCTACATAATTATAACTGCATACCCTAAGATTGCTGACTTAAAATAATCTTTATTAAATTCTGCTTACAATATAGCCTTATTTATCATATTTGAGGAAAAATAAAGGATACTTTAAATGTTTACAAAGCTCATTAGTGATTTTCTTTATGAATCTTAATTTCAAGGAAATTAAAACAAAATTAAATATTCCTAATTAGATGGAAATGATAATATATGAAAGTATCTTAATTTCATACAGTTGAGTTTGTAACTAACTGCATATTCACATTGCAAATATGCATATTAAAACTGCTATACACAGATTTTTACATTAGATACCTCTGTGAAACCATCCGAGATATTTTATTGACATCAGCAGAAAAGGGCAGTAGAAATGCTTTCTTGGAGGGACTTCTGATGGACAGCGCAGTGACGAGGCATCAATCTTGGGAGGCTCCTCAGCTTAACTGAGTCAAACTGCCTGATAGCAGATAGGCCAGTCCGGTTCCATTCTTGGAACCAAACCTAAGTTGCCCCAGAGAGGCAATGAAGGGAGGATGTTCTACAGTCCCGTGGAAGGTGGCAACCATCCTGGAACTGGGGAAAAAATCCTCAAAATGTCTGCCTAGCAATGCTACAGGCTCGCAGCATTTAGCCGCAGATGAGCCAGAAGCAAAAATTGAAACGGCTTGGAAGCAAGCTGCAAAAAAGCCTTCAATCAACATTTAACCAGATGAGTGAGTTTAAAATCCTACACCAAAAGACTATGTTACCTGATTGCTAAAAAAGTTAATACCTGAAAGAGAAGAAAAAAATGGTGACCGAAAACAGAAATCCTTTCTTGGAATTAATTCTAAAAACTTCATCAAGGGATTTCAACTAAAGTTAATGTAGTGCCCAGAGAGACAAATCATAACTTGAAAAATTGAAAACCAGAAGTAAACTGTGAAATGCACTGATTATGATTTATAGCAGTGTCTGATTCAGTAAATCTTTGCTACAACACTTACAGAAGCCAAAACTATCTAGCAATTTTAACATCACAGAAAAGAAAGACACGCAGCCCTAAACTGTACTTCGTTTGACTGGAAACTTATACAATGATTGATATTCCCCATAATGATTTGACATGGTATGTAACTAAGCCAGAGGAATAGAGAACATGTGAATCTGGGTTGAAATCAAAATATTTTAAAATATTTTTTTATATCTATTTCAGTATACAGCTTTGTGAAGGAGCAGCTACAGTTTGTGAGTTTAAAGCAAACTAGGCAGCACCATAAACTAATGCCAGTAGTCAGAACTGACTGATAGCTAAGTGCTATATCCTATATCAATGAAGTCTCATGCTTACAATTATCAATTGTTTGTGGGGAGGGGAAACCAGAGTGACCCAGTGACTCATGTTCTCTTTAAGACTTTATCTGGACTTCTGGCTGACCACTGTGGAAGCATGTTGCTAGAGTTAGATTATTCTGATCTGAACCAGCAGGGTTTTTATTCTGAACTGGAGTATCATACTTCAATAAAATTTCCAAATACAATGGTTTTATATTAATAGTAATGTACCGTAAAAGAATTTCATAATATCTAGAAAGCACTATTTTACTTTTATTAACTGAAAGTGAGTGACAATCATTCAACGGGGACAAAGTAGACAGTTGTTCTGAAATAAGCCATTGAAATACACTCAGAAACATATTGCCACTTGGTTTCACTTTTAGTTTATTCCACATGTATTCTCACATATATTGTCTTTAATGTCACTGAATTTCATGGATAACATGCTAATAATTTCCCATCTCCCAAACATAAAAAGAAGTAATAAACAGCAGTGGGAAATGATGATCATTGCTCCTCGTTTTAACTGACTCCCCTGTTCTTCTGTATGATTGACTTTCAATGACTTTCTCATGCACAGCAAGCAGAACATTAATGAGAAATGGAACTAAAACATGCCCTCTTTCCTTGATTATAAAAAACATTTGTGTCTATGAAAGGGATAATTTGAACTCATTGCATGGTTAAAGTCAATTAAATATCCCCATTCCAAAGCATCTGTGAGCAGAGATTGATTTTTACAAAATCAGAAGCAAGAACAGTAAACTAAGCAATGAAAAACAGAAACAGTTGCTTCAAAACTATGAACCTTTCATTTTGTACATGAGATGAATGGCAGACAAGGTCCAAGTCCTTATATTGTTTATATCTGAGAAGTTTGACAATGGACATACTTGTTTGTGAACGCTTGGGTTTTTTTTTATAAACATGAATGTATCTGACAGTTCATCTCCTGAGTTGTTCATGGCATTTATCCTGCTTATATGGGGTCCACTTGTTTCACACTGTGCTCACCTAGTTGTCACAGTAAAACTATCAATGCATGATGCAATGAAGGGCTTTGTTTTTCAGCTGGCTTGTCACAGAGTCTGACAATGATTAAGGCTGAGAGAGAGTGACTGGCCCAAAGACACATAGAGTTAGCTTCTGTGTCTAAGGGAAGGCCAGAAATGGGTCTCTGTGTTCCTGATCCAATAACTTAACCATATACCTTAATAGCTCTCAGTAATCTCTTGGGTACAGGACCAAAATTTCTTTAAAGTTATGTGTCTGCATTCTTCCTATTTCTTTTCTCTTAATGTACTTTGTGCCTGGAGGCTATTTTACATTTACCTATCTGTATCTATTATTTATGCCTTACAGCTTATAGTAAACAAAGGTACATCTACCTTATACTGTTGTGCTGTTTATCATCTTTTTCATTTTCACTAGCAAAATATTTGAATGTCAAGATGCAGAATGTGAGCCAGCTGCAAATTTCCCCCCATATTCATATAAAGAAATGTGGAAATATGAGGAAATATGTAAATGATCTGCAGACCTAACATTGCCAGCTCCAGCTACTTAAAAACCTCTGATTTATATACTTACAAATTTTATAATACAAATATGGAACTTCATATATTTGCACACTGGGTTTTCAAATGCTCATCTGACAGCCTCATACTTTCATTTAGCATACCTCTGAATAATTTGCTGTAGTCAAATCCAGATGTATAAAAATAATGACTCTTCAATAGAGAACTGAGGCAGCATTGTCACAGAAGATACACGAACACCAGTTCAAGATCTGATGAAGACAAAAACAAACCACGTAATTTGCAGATCTTTCTCTTTTATCCAGTTTTATAAAGGCAGAAATAAGAAGTTTAGATATAAGCCAAGCCTCATTCAGAGAAATCAAGTTTCATTTTTCACTGGCTTTATTGTTTGCTGGCATTGTTTATAGGGCATTTCCCACCTTCCCAGCAAATATTCTGGTGTGTAGCCTAAGCCAATACTGACTGAGGAATTCTGATGTTTGAGCTCCACGTGTCTCAAAGTTGCCAAACTTGAGAAACACTGACCTAAACCAAAAGAACCAAAAACAAGCATTTTCCCACTTCTAGACCTGCATTTTAAGTAGCAATATGAGGTGTGCCTTAGATCTGTGTTTAACATATATGTTTCCCCAACTGCCCCCATTTCCTCATTCTACTCCTATTTATTACTCTAGATTTAAGGAATGGGCTAACTTGAATAATTTGCGTCATGCTCTCTATTCTCAGAGTGAAGAGATGATAAGCCACTGGGTAGTTATTCTGCAACAAGCAAACCTTTTTTCCTTTCTGCCATCACCTTCTCAATAGCCAAATCCTGGGGTCATTTGGCTGTGTGCCTGCCCAATGCTTTTTTCCTTCAACACTATTCTTTCAAAGATCGTGCTATCAAATGCTTCTGGGTGTTGAAGAGGAAACTCCCCATGATCCAATGTACAACCACTGTAGAGACTGCACAGTCTGCTTGAGCCAAATTTATTTGAGCATCACTGGACACAGAATTCAAGATTTTGCCCACAAAGAAGCTTTATATAGTGTATCATATATTATATTATAAAGTATGTTATAAATGATGACCAGTAATAGTGTTACATACCAATCGTCTTATTTTTGATAATATGGTTTAGGTTTTCTGCTTATAATCAAAGTATACAATTAATAAACCAGACGTTGGTACAATTTTTGTAGTTAGTTACTTCCTTGATCCAACTTAAAAATTCAAATACTGATTTAAGATAACTCATGAGCCAACATCTGCAAGGGGGTGGATAAGCCATTAAGAAAGCTTACTTGAGTTCAGAGAGCTTTGTAGTTTGATGTTCTTGGTTTAGGATTTTGTTTGATTCCTACAAATGTATCCATCATCCTCAGCTCTAAATCTGGCTTTGGTCCCAGGCCTGGAACTGATATATTAATATACTATTGAATTTCTGAGACTCCTGGGGTTTTTTTTTGCTTTATGTATTTATAAGATCATTTTAATTTGGGCTATCTGTGTCGTTTTAGGTTTTATCTCTTTTTAGGTTTTTTTTGGTTTTGTATAGTTACCCAGAGTTCATTGGAATTGGGCGGCTATAATAAATTTGAATAAATAAAACTCCAGAAGTCCTGCTTTGTGTCAATTATTCAGTCCAGTCTTACTCTAGGCAACAGTCTACTATACACAAGTCTATGGTCAACAGCTAGTAGAATTGTTCAGTTTGTTTTAGCCATGGTAGCACGTCTAGCTTCCAGCCAGCTCCTCTGTTAGTAATTTTTCTTCTTATAATTCTCTCCAATCTTTACATGTCATTTGGAAGTTTTAACATTTCTTCCCTTGATACCAGCTCCATATCTACTTCTCTGGCTATTAACATATTGTTCTATGAATAGCTAAATGATTTTATCTTTCTAGCTCCTTAGCAGCAAAGCAGGAAGCTATCAGAATTTGTTTGGCTGTTTTCCCTCTTCCAACACTCACTCCTGAATCTGCACAGGTATACAGATCCATGACTAGTCAGCAACAAGCAGGGTTGACAGCTTGCTTATCATACTCAGTATTATCATTTTAAAAGAAAGTACAAGGCCTCTTGAAGACTTATTAATTGGATAAATTAGGAAAGTTTATTAGAGAAGTAAGAAGCTGGTCAAGAGCCATGATGGTTAATCCACTTTTATTAATTCCAATTGAAAGGGGCAAAAATACTCAGTTAGCACCAGGGAAATATTAGCAAACAATGGCACTAATAATGCTATAAGATTTCTAAGGCATAAAAAATAATGGAGAGATGTAATTGGGTCAATACTGCATTTGGTTGTCCTGAATACCATAAATGATTAAAATAGAAGGTAGAAGTAAAACAGGGGTTCCATTTTCTCTTTTTCAGTGATAACATTTTCCTTTCTTTCTTTTCCATCTATTACTTCTTTTTCTTATAGGTAGCTCTCATTTAATGAACACAGTTAGGACCAGCAAGTTGGGCATTAAGCAAAGCAGTTGCTAAATGAAACCATGAGTGTGCTTGCGATCTTACTTCAGTTTCCTTTTGCTTTTACAAACCTGCAAAGGTTTTTTTTTTTCATCACTCTTGTAACTACAAACACTCCCGAAATGAAGCAAATACTAAACAAAGACTACATGATACGTGAATGCTCTTCTCTTGCTTATCGAGTTGCCTGCTGGTGAAGGAAGAAGAAGAAGCCCTTGTTAGAGCTACTTACTGATCATTATTAGCAAAGGGGTTTCGATTTTTAAAATCACATGGAATCAGACCCAGGGTTACAGTTCATCCTCTACCTACTTATGTCTAGATTTCAGTACAGGAAGTCCTCACCTTATGCTTTAGTGATCGTTTAGTGATTATTCAAAGTTACAATGGCACTTAAAAAGGTGACTTATGACTTTTCATACTTGCAACTGTTGCACCATCACCATGGTCATGTGTCCTGGGATCATGTGATGACCTTTTGTGACCTCTTGTCAAGCCAAATAAATGAGGAAGCCAGATTCATTTAACAACGGTGTTACTAACTTAGCAACTGCAGTGATTCATCTAACAACCGCGGCAAGAAAGTTTGTAAAATGGGTCAAAACTCACTTGACCACTGTCTCGCTTAACAACAGAAATTTTGGGCTCAGTTGTTTTGTCAGTCAAAGACCAGCTAAAATGGAATTTTTCAAGTTACTGCTTTTTATTACTGCAGTGCAATCGTGTTCCTATGCAAATCAGCAAGGCAATGAAACCAAAGGTGTGATTGGGTGTGGAGATGGATTTTAAATGTTAATTTGTAGTGATAACCAGTTTTTGATTAACTGCTACATTCTAGTTTCATTCTCACTGCTCCTTGATGATTCTCAATCCTTTGATTTTATTCCCCAATGGCAAAACCCTGAATGTGCAGCCTTGGTGTCTGAATCTATAACAAATGATCCAACTTTGCATATAACATGACTGTGTTAATTTACCAGATATATTGCAGTGCAGTTATTGATTGCCAAAGGAAATCTACCACTTGGACCAAAATATGTGCCTTGAAATCCAAGGTTCCTTTGAATTGTAGTAAAGAGAAGCAAATAGCATCCCCATAGAAAATAAAATATTACCTGCAGGAATTCAGCAAGAGCAGCCTGGAAGGTCTGTCAAGGCATATCAGCTATGATCTGCTGTGATATTTATGTCAGCTTTCTGAAGCAAAGAACAGCAGTCTGAAATAGACTTATGGATGAATGTATTTTACAAAAGATGAAAGTTCTACATTTCAGCTGTGTACCTATGATAGCTTTACATTGTGAATTTATTTTTAATTTATCAAATTACATTGAATGCCCAGGGGGTCAACCTATTTATACTTTCGCACAATCTGAAATAAATCTGTCACCAGTAAAGGACTTTCTGCCATTTTTTAATGCTGCAGACATAGTGCATAATATTTTCTGTTACTTACTAATTTTTTTTCTTTTAAGAAATTGCTACATGTTTTGAAAACCTGTAGGAAATGTCATATGTGAATTGGTGTACCTTAGATTAAAGCACAAAAAAATTTTTTTAAGCTATTTGAATATAGATTTAGGTTTTTAAATAAAAGCAAATTGTTATCCACCTCAGTGTTTTTGAATGTACAATTCTTCTCAGATTATCTATTGATAATTGCAAAGAGCTGTGTTTAATAGATGCATTATAGAATTGAAATGGAAAATAATTTAAAATTTATTTATTCTCTTGACTGTTATTTCTCTAACAGCATCTCATACATACACAAATATGTTTAATGTATTATTCAGCAGCCACAGGCTAGTTAAACTAGGAGCATGCAGATTATAAATAAACAAAGTTTATATTATTAATTTTATTTTTGCAGTGCCTGGTCCTGTACCTACAAAATCATTAAAAGGAACTCCCTTTGAAGACAAGATCTTCTTAAATTGGAAAGAACCAATGGATCCAAATGGTATCATCACTCAATATGAGGTAGTAATAACATTTATTTATCTATTTTCATCATATTTATACCTCACCATCTCACCTAAGTGACTCTCAGCATTTACAATACCACAAACATAATATAAAGCATAAATAAGAACAAAGTTGTTAAAGGAGTTGAAAGAATTAAAAAGCTTAATTGGGCAAAAAACACATGGGTTTATTTTTGGAAAAAAAGAAAAATCGACCACAGATGGTATTTTTATCTGGATTCTGGATATAGTTTATGAGATCCCCAAACCTCAGAATCTTAACAGATCAGTAGATCATCTGCTTGATCACAATGCATTATTATACTGTATATATTGTTTGGAATACACCCCTGATCAAAAGCACTCTAAATAGTCTAAATTGATCCCAGAATATCAGAAAAACAATGAAAAATTGTAGAAATGGAAAGCCTCTTCTTTTCAGTCTGTTACTTCATAGGGTCCCTGGTTGCCTTGTGGGGTTTTGTCTCACTGCAGCTGAGCAACATACGACAGAAACCATTTCCATGCTGTCAAAAGTGTTTTTAAAACCCAGAAAGCTGGAGTATTGTCTATGCAGGAAGGCACACAGGCAGTGTCTCCTGTTCAGAAAATGTATTTATTTATTAAATTTATATGCTGCCCATCTCCCTGTTCAGTGACTCTACTTATGTTACATTGGAATTAAGAGGAGTGGAGAAAGAATTGTGCACGATGTATTCTTGGCACTACATGAATGTATTAAACCAGTGGTCGCCAAACCTTTGGACCTCAGGAACCAGTAAACCCATAATTTTAAATTCCGTGGAACACTAATATCATTTGTTTTAAAAGATTTGTAAAATAATGAGGATAGAACTTCCATTTTATTAATATAAAAGGCACCTATTTAATATAACAAAATTTAAAAAGCTTATTTAATTATACCAAAATTATAAATGATTGTTTAATCATAAGAAAAATCTTTAAAGGTTGTTTAATTGTAGCAAAATTACTAAAGTTAGTTTACTTATTACAAAATAATTGAAGCTTATTTAAGTATTACACATTTATAGTGTGATATTTGTTCTTGCTTGAGAGAGAGTGAGAAAGAGAGACAGACACACACACACACACAAGAGAAAGAGACAGAGAGAGATAATGAGGAACAGAGAGACTGAAGGACAGAGAGAAGAAGCGAGAATGAGAGAAAGACAGAAAGACACAAATGAGAGAGACTAAGAGACAAATAGACACACACACACACACAGAGAATGAGGCAGACACACACAAAG
>JANHFO010007201.1:171108-188862 GCA_032468095.1 Pareas carinatus
CGTGAATGCGTGCAGTACTTTTCTAGATTACCTACCAGGAACAAACATGTCGTTCCATTTTTATATATATAGATGACTGGACAATCTATCAACCTAGCCCATTTTGAAAAAATGTTTGATTCTAAGTGGATTTTATTCTAAAGTGTGAACATGTATGTAAAAATAAAATGTTGTGGCTAGCTTTATTCATATTTAACCCTAGAATGAAAAAGCAAACCAGTTCACCTAAAAAATAAAAACCCAGAGAAATATTCAATCATCTTTAACACAGAGATGCTTAGCATCAAGACAGGTTATTTTGTGTAGACTAACACTATCTTTCTAACAGTGGTCTGTGAATGAACATCTTTGAGACGCACACAAGCATCATCTGATAGAGACTGACAGTGGAAGAGCAATTTAAGATTGGAACTTCTTAGAACCCCATTTCGATCTCTACATAAGGTTGAATAAATCTTACACCACTTTCATCTAATTTCTCCACTTTTAATCAGAATGTATACTACACTGATATTTGTTCAAATATATGCAATTTATATGTACTAATATATGCATGTTTTTGTATGCATCTCTAATATACAGGTGTTGTTTTTAATCTGGAAAAGCAGCTAATTTTGAAAAAATAACACACGAGAAATATCTTAGTATATTGATTTACATATTGTTCCTCAAAGTGCAAATTATACAAGTTTTCTCTAATTACAAAATAAACAATCCTTTCCTGCATCCTTATTTTTTAGGACTGCTTAAAGTTTTTGATATTTTCCTGAATTGTATTAATGCCATTCTGATCATCATCATCACCATTTTAGCCATTGTTTATCCACTGCAGGATGAAGGCCTCTGTTGCATGTTTCCAAACAATACAGTCCTGAGCTTTCATTTGCCAATTGGATTCCACAATACTTGCTGATATTGTCTATCTATCTTGTTTTAGGTCTCTTTCGTAGACGCTTTTTATCAAACGGGATCCAATCCACGCCTGCTTCGGTCAACCAACTGCCATCAGTTCTTCTTGCTATGTGACCAGCCCATTTCCATTTCAATTCTTTTACTCTCTTAATGATATCATATACTTTCGTTCGTTCTCTAGTCCATGACTCTTTGCCCCACTCATAGCTTTTGTATCAATTGTGAGGTTATCGTCCATGTTTCACTGGCATAGGTTAGAGCAGGTTGCACATGCTGATCAAAAACTTTTCTTTTCAGCCATAGCGGGAGGTTGTTCTTAAAAATTATGCTTAGCTTGCCAAATCCCTTACGAAATCCATTTAACATGCCATTCAATTTCTTTTATTATATCACCTTCCATTGAGATCTATTGGCCAAGGTATATGTAGTAGTCTACTACGTCTAGTTCTATTCCAGCTATAAAGATTTTTTTCAGAACTAAGTCAAGGATCAGATCAAATTAAAGTTAGAATAGGTTGCCAAGGCCCCATTACCAGATTTTCTAATTATTTCCTTTATTACTGGACACAAAATTATGATACAAATACAAATTATGATTCCAAATCAGGGAATGCAAGATTGGTTCTCGGAAAATATATTGGGACATATTAAGTATTAAGATTTCAGTTTCCCGTCAGAAATATCTTTTACAAGGGAACTAAATATGCCTAGCCTAATGAAGGGAAGGCTTGAGGGAGACATGACAGCAGTCTTCCAATACCTGAAGTCTTCTCACAGGGGAGAGGACATCCATTTATTCTCCATAGCACCTGAGGGCTGGATAAAAAGCAATGACTGAAAGCTTGTCAGAGGGAGATCCAATCTGGAAATAAGAAGGAATTTCCTAAGAATGGGAACAATTAATCAATGGAAGAGTTTGTCTCTCAGAGTTGTGGGTGCACTACCATGGAGGTTTTTAAGAAAAGATTGAGTGATCATTTGTTCAGGATCATATAAGGGTTCTTGCCTTGGGCAAGGGGGTGAACTAGAAGACCTCTAGGATCCCTTCCAGCCCTATGATTCTATTATCCCAACTATGGATTTATTCAGCAAACACACACATGTACAAATAAATTAAATGGGCAAAACAGAAAACACATCTAAGTATTAAAAAAAAATCACCTTTCTTACACAACATAAGCTAACAGGTATAATATCAGTGGCTTTACATTTCTATTTTAACCATACAGATCCAGTGAACCAGCAGAAGGAGAACAATTCCTTGGCTTTGCTTAGTAGCAGCATGAACCCATTAATGAAAAGCCTTGCTGTGGCTTTGTAGCAGACGCTGCATTCCCACTCGGCATCATGTAAAATTGTTTCTGCAAAGTCAGAGGGAGGAGAAAAAAATCAAAAGTTTAAAGAGATATAAATCTGAAATTGCTGTGTAAAATTGTTCAAGCTTCTTTGATCTGAACAAATACAGTTTTTAAGATCCATTAGAGACTCATAGAGAGAGTCTTCAGATAATTCTTTCAAAATTCAACTGGACCTGGCTGGCTATGTTATCAGGTTCTGGATTCCTTGGGGATTGGAGAGATTTCGCAATGGCTCTCTTACTGTAGCTACTATTATTGTCTCCTGTTTGGTGTGCCTTTTTGTATAGCTATTTTTTTAAAAAATGTGACTTGTTTTAATATACATTTTTAATTAAGTGCTGTATAATCAAACGAGTTCTGGTAAATTTTTAGGAAGGGTGGCCTGTCCTTCTTCAAACATTTTTAGAACGCCTCCTTTTCCTCTTCCTCCTCTTCTTCCTCTTCCTCTTCTTTCTCCTCCTCCTCCTCATCCAGGTATGGTGTATTTTTGGTCATTCCCCCTTTTCTCTCCCCTTTCCCCTTTAACCCTCAAGGTTTTTCTTTCATCATACAGCCAACTAGATAGGTAGATACATAAATGGATAGTTGGATGCATATGCAGTATAGGTGAATGAATATATAGGTTTCTTCATCGTAGTATTCTTTATATCATCTTGCAATATAGTTGCATAGTTAGTTGCTTTGTTTATACATGATGCTACTAATAAGAAATGGTTTTCATTCCAATGCATAAGGCAAAACAGTAAGTGGAAATGGGAATTATTTATTCTCTTATGCAACTAGATATCACTGCAGGTAAGTGGGCAGCACTATAAAGGTTTTACCAAGTAAAAGTAAAAAGAGATAAAATACAGTTTTTGCTCTATTTCGCTATATGCAAAAGGTAAAAGGTGGAATTACAATGCAACCTCCAGGCCTTGGAAAAATGTAACCATGACTAATTATCTTAGAGTTTATGGCTTTCAAAGGTTACTGCTGATCTATTTCTGTCCTGTTCAAGATTAGATTTTTTTAAAAAAAAAACTGTGCATAATTAGTTACAAGCAGCCATAGAAACTGGATGTGAGTTTCCTTTTTTTTTTAGGGTATAGATAAAATCTTTAATAATTCAAGGGAGCGAAAAGAAGAAAAACGGGAGAATTTCACACCAATTTTATGAAAGAATCCTTAACCTGTTTGTTTAATTCTTTTAAAATGTTTTTAATCTTTCTGGTTGTACATGTTTTTATCTGCCTGTAAGCCGCCCTGAGTCCTTCGGGAGAAGGGCGGGATAGAAATAAAAATTTATTTATTTATTTATTTATTTATGTGACTGCAAAGAACCTGCAGTGGCTGCAACCATAATGACCCATCTTAAGTCTCTAATCAACAAGGACTTTTTATATATAAGATTAATACAAATAACTGATGGTCTTGTGGGCCAAATTGGCCAAAAAAGGCTCAGGACCATATTTGTTGGAAACATGCAGAAGAGGCTTTCATTGTTCAGTGGATAGACAGTGGCTAAGATGATGATGATGATCTGATGGTCTTATATTATTAGTATAGTGATAGATTCTGGACCTCTTCTTTGGCGTTACCTGGAGTGGCCAGGAGTGAATATCTGTCCTGATCCAACCACACACCGGGGGGGAGGGGCTGCATCTAGAAGATTTTCCCATTCCATAAATGACCAGAGATATCTCAGGCAGCCAGCATAGATTTGTAGTGACCATCTTCAAGCTGTAGACTTACAGAGAGAGTTCAGGCTGGGTGTCAAAGACTTCCAGGCAGACAATGAGAGTGTGGCTTCCAGCCACAGTCAATTAGAGTTGACTTTCAGTTCAGTCACCATCACGTTCACAAAGAAAATACTATCCAAGTTTTTCCAAGCTGAGTCGGGTCCAAATTTCCAAATACAGTAGTCAAAGTTCTCAGTCCAGGGTTCTAGAATCACAACCAGAGTCCAAGGTTCCAGAAGCCAAAGTCAACATGGAAATAAGTAGTTGTCTGTGCCAGGCAACTGCTGAAAAGCCAAGAGCTTTATCTCTTCACTGGGGGTGGGCTGTGGTCACACACACCGTAAGTTGATGAGTTGCTTCCCTCTGAGCCTCCCTCCTAAGCTGACATCACATTCATGCATCTGGCATGAGCGCCAGCTGTTCTTTGTCAGCCTCAGCAGGCTCTTTCCTAAAAGCCTCTGACTCCTTGCCAAATTCCATCCCCTTCAGCTCCCTGGTATCTTACCCAGCTTCTTCCTCCCCTGCAATGTCTGGCAATGAGGGACTGGGAATGAGTGTTTGCAGGCCTGATACAGAAAGGGAGGGGCCCCTCCTCCTCCTCCTCCTCCTCCTCTTCATTTGTCTCACCTGCCTGTTGCCTCGCCAGGGGCTGAGGCACAACAATATCAGAATAGAGCAAAAATTAGGACCAGAATTTTTGTCACTAAGTGATGCAGTTGTAATACGAGTTTGCATTGCATAGTGACTGCCATCCCAACAATCCCAGTTTACGTCAATAACCGAGAATTGTTAAGCAGAGGGAGTCTCAGGTAAGGAGTTCAGGGGTGTCTGTTCTGACCCGGTGCTTGAATGCCAACAGACCACCCTGGAGAAAGGTTAACAGGCACTCTTTATTGAAACTGGTCAGTTGTCAGTCCTTAATTGGTCTTATTTATGACCTAGCTGACATGGAAGCTTCTTTCTCCTAAAGCTGGCAATAAACCTGTCACCAAGATTTTCTACTAGAGTAAGTAACTAAAGGCACAAAGTAACTAGCTTTCCTTCAGCACGCTGTTTAAATAGGCAGAACTCACCAAAGTCCAGAATAGTCCAAAATTAAGCAGACCCTAAAGTAGAAACCAACTCACAAGAGTTCAGAGTAGTCCGAAACAAAGCAGGTTCACAAGGTTCACAGAGTTTCAGAACACAGATGGCCACTGACATGGAGATGAACAGTTCTCTACAGCAGGCTTGTCTCCACCCTGCTGTCTTATATTTCCCACAGAGGGTGGGCCCTGCTAATGATGACCACCCCTCCACCCAGTAGATCAGCCAGTCATCTCCCACTGAACCTCCCTCCTTACCCTGCACTGCGCCCTAGTGTCAAGGATTGGACCCAGGTGTTCCTCATCTGTCAGACCACTTTGCTCAGGACGCAGAGATAACCGACATTCCAGCTGCTGGCTGATTGATGGCCCAGGCTCTACCTCAAGCTCCTTTCCTTCCTCCTCTCCAGATCTCTTGGAATGTAAGGAATGCCTGTGAGCAGGCCCAGCCTCCTCCTCCATCTTCTCTTCAGAGTTCGGACCTGGAGGCCGCAGAGAAGTCGGCAGCCGACAGGGCACAACAGTGCCATAGGGAAGTGGGGGAGGTCCAGCACAGACCGTGCACAAGTTGAGGAGGGTCTGCAGTGTGGTGAAAGCCTGTAACCATCCTGGAAGCCTTAACTGACTCAGCCTGGTCCAACACTACAACTCAAAGCTGCTATGGACCAGAAAGCATTAGTCATCCCACCAGATCCAGCAGTGCTTACAACCACAAGGACACTGCAACTGTATCCCATCTATTCCCTCTCACACACACACTTACCTATGGCTTTTTGGCAGCCCTGCACCATAGCACTCATGGGCGTACTGCCCTATTGCCCTGTTTGCAGATTTAGAATTACCAGTTTAATTTGTCCATCGCTTCAAAATCTTGACCAATGGAAGAATGTGAAATTCTTCTTTAAAAAAAACTTTAGGTATTAATTCTGCTAATTTACTATAAACGTCTCTTCTCTTAGATGAGGGCTATAAAGCGCTGTGAAGCGGTATATAAGTCTAACTGCTGTTGCTGTATTGAAGTTTCTAGATTAGAGAATTTCTGGTTACCAACGCCTAGATATCAAAAAGCAGCTGGATACAACAAAAATTTCCCCCTTTTGTCTTGCTGCCAAATGTTCTCAATTAAACAGTTTGTGTTCTTTGACTCCATAAGAAAGTCTCCTGCTTTTCTTATTGTTCCATGCCAAAGACTGAGTTGATCTTGACAATAATAAATTAGTAGCTTGAATTAGTGGTTCAGAGAAACTGAAACAAAATTGGGCAGGTTTCCTCTGGTGAATGTAAACAAAAGACTATAGAGCTCTGATTCAGACAGATTTTCTTTCATATACAACATCAGAGAGTGATCTTATTTAGTACCATAAGAAATATCAAAACACATAAATTATCTCTGCATAAGAGACTCTGTAATGAGGTCACTTTGCTATGAGTAACTTTATTTCCATGAAGATCTTTAACATGTTGGTTATCAACAAATACCAATTGATTTAAACTGTTCTCATGAGAAACAGGTACTTTTTCTTTAAAGTGTGACATGCTCTTATCTAGAGAAAGAAAGAAAGTGTTTCATTTTTTTAACTACTTTAAATTGCAAGCAAAGGCTTTTAAAATCACAAACATTTTCATCGTGAATGGAGTTTCTGGGACCGCTAATGCAGTATTTCTCAACATCGACATCTTATAACCACATTTAAGTGTAAATTATTACAATAGGTTCTTACCCACACCCTTTTTAATACATATATATATATATCTAAATAGAATAAAGCTAAGGTGATGTTCAGGGAGTATAGTCTGAAGAACAGATTATTTTTAAAGTCTAGATCAGGGCTTTTCGACCTTTTCACAGACTCTACCACTTAGGACACGATAATATTTGAGTACCACCAGATCAAAAAAACAACAACCTCTGCTTGTATTGACAGAATTTTTGTCCTCTCTATCTCTCTCAGACTTGCCCCATAGAACCATCTCTTCTCCGCCCTTTCTCTCTCATCATCTTTTTTTTCTCTCCCTCTCCTGCCCAAACTCCTTTTATATCGCCTCCTCTCCCCTCCTCCCTTTTGTCTTCTGAGCGCACCACTCTCACCTGACAAACCCCAAGGAAGTTGCTGCTCCTCGAGATGGCAGCCCTCCTTGAGATGGCTTGGGGCGAGGTCGGCTGCGCTGCAGTGTTGTCCACTCCCTGGCACACAGGATTGGTGTCCTTGGCTACAGCTGATTGGCGCTGTAGCCAAGGGTGCCAATTCTGCATGCCTGGACAACACCGCAGCCTAGCTAGCTGACTTTATCCCAGGCATGTGCAGCACTGTCACTGCTTCTGAAGCTAGACAAGGTGTTCATCGCATACCATCTGCCATGTACTGGCATACCATCAGTGGTAAGCATACCATGGGTTGAAAAGCCCTGGTCTAGATATAGTTTAAAAAATCCCCTTGAGACTGTAGTAAGATTTTCAGTCACGTTAAGAATGTTAACTTGCTTTGCTATTGTCACAATTCATTGCAAGGCATAGAAAGTAAAAATAATTTCAGTTGAATGGTTGAAGATTTGATTGGCTCCTGAATGGTCTACTTTATCCTCATATTTAACCCAAATAAATTAAATGCCCCTCCAAAATATACTACATTGTGCTACAGTTTTCATGTATTCTGTTTTCCAAACAACCACATTTCATTATAATTTTCTTGTCAGAATAAAAACTAGACAGGATATAAAGGTAAAGGTTTCTCCTGTCCAGTTGTGTCTGACTTTAGGGGGTGATGCTCATATCTGTTTTTTAGCTGAGGACACCAGCATTGTCCAAAGACATTTCTGTAGTCATAGAGCCAGCAGGACCATAGGGCGAGGTACACGGAATACTATTACTTTCCCACCAAAGTAGTACCTGCTTATCTACTTGCACTTACATGCTTTCAAACTGCTAGGTTGGCAGGAGCTGGGGCAAGCAATGGAAACTCACTCCATCATGTGGTACTTGGGTCTCAAACTGCCAATCTTCTGGTTGACAACCCCAGCATCTTAACTGTTTGGCCACCACACCCCATGGGATAGAAGTATGTAAAACAAAAGTGAGAAAATGTTGTAGTATTCATGGCAACTTTTAATAAGTCCTGTGATATAAATCTAGTTGATGATATTATTTCCCAAGGATGAAGAGATCAAGTTTCAGTGATTAATTTATGTTGCTGTAAGGCATTGCTAGTTCTATTTGTCTAATATTAACTATTCGTGCTATTTTCTGTCCTGACCCACTTCAAAGTTAGTTTTAAATTATAGATATTGAAATTTTCATTGTATTCAGTGCCCTGATTGAAAAATAGAATGAAAAAATGTGGAAAGGGAGAAATGTTATATCCTTGTTGGACCACAGCAAATAGTTTGATAGTTTGAAGCATTATAAAAGAAATCCAGTCCTGCCACATTGGTTCTTCACACAGAAGAAATTAGAGATAACTCAAAGAAATATCAATAGTTTTACATTTAATAAACTTAGAAAAATTGAAAATCCTAATCAATATTACAATTTTTTAGGCTCATGACTAAATATATTTTAAATCTAAACCCCATACTGCTCATTACTAGGATCTGTAATTTGATTCATCTGTTTTCAAGTAATTTTTTGTCTGTGAAAAGTTGGTAGAAAATGTGCATATTTCTTAACAACTATGTCCTTTTTTTTTATCCAGCTCCCACATTGCCAGACTATGAAGGCATTGATGCCTCTTTCAATGAAACAGCCACAACCATAACTGTACTCCTGAGGCCAGCACAAGCCAAAGGAGCACCTATCAGGTAAAAAATAGTGAAAGAAAAATTGGTAGCCTTTTGAGAGTGGTGTGGTCACACATACACATGCACACACGTATTTGACCACCAGAAAGTAGAGCAGACAAGGAGACATTATCATAGCATTGTGCAAATGAGATGGGATATTTCCATTTTTGAAGTGGTTTCCATGCTTTGTTTTGTTTCGTTTTGTTCTGCTGTTTGGGTATGCTGTCCCTATAGCAGTGTTGACAAACCTATGGCACACGTGCCAGAGGGCAGCACTCAGAGCCTTATCTGTGGCCACGTGCACCATTGCCTCACCACAGAGTTCTTTACTGGAAAGTCAGAAGGCCGCCTCACCCTCTCCACGTGCACCTAAGGACATTTTTGACATCACCCGCCCCTCTGCCCAGCAGTCCAATGGGAGCGCTGCCTCTCTCCTCTGTCTGGGGTAAGGTGGGTAGCTCAAATGCAGCTCAGATTCTGTGGCGAAGGTGAGAGAGGAGAAGACCTAGAGGAGAGCATAGCTCACAGCAGGCCACAGAAGCAGGGGTCGCCGATGGCCATGGGGGGATGCATGTTGCTGTGTTGGCACTTTGTAAGAAATAAGTGGCTTTTGGATTGCAGTTGAGGCAATCAATCTCTTAAAGGTTCGCCATCACTGCCCTATAAAACCTTAATGCACTTTTTTAAAAAAATTCCTATCACAAGATTACGCAACTTATTTCTTTGTGAAAAGATCTTATTAATTCAATGAAAGACTGATCTAAAATCTCTGTGATAACTTTGTTAGTTGTTGTAGTGTTTACTGTATGTGGTTTTAAAAAGATTTTTATTCCAATACGGTAGGCTTTATTACAGCATCAACAGGCAAAATATTGAGTTGAATGGGACTATATAATTTAAGTTGACTTCCATCTTTTCTATTCTTGATTTAAATAGAAATTGTACATTGTAAAATGCAGCCTGTCCTGTACAAATGTTCCATTGTCTTTCTTACCTGCTCCCTGCACATGGCCCTTGAAGCAAATGTTTGGTAATCCAATTCAAAATTGCAGGTGCTGTCAATCATTTCTTAAGATGCAACATGCTGCCATAGTCACAGTTCTAATCATGGCAGAATCGTGTCTTGCCTACTAAGTGTTATATCATAATCTGTAGGTTTTTATGGCCTCCTGAAGCTGTAAGCCAAACAGCAGGTCTGAAATACAAAGGAACACTGAATGAATCTGTGTTTATGATAAAACAAAAAGCTATCTCTTACCAAGCTTGAAATCCTCAGCTCAGCCGGTAAAGAATAAATATTTATTCACAAATAAGGCATGTGTGGATATACACTGATACAGACACACAGGAACAAATGATTTACCTTTTTGTTAAGCAGTGTCTTCAGATTTATAAATAAATGTGTCAGAAAATCAGTGAAATTTAGATATTCTATTGATTTTATTGTTCCATGCTCAGGATCAAATTTACCGTCTCCTTGGATATTGTCAGATATTGTCCAAATTAACATGAAAACATAAGAATAGTTCTGCAGGATCAGGACAAGACTCAGCACCTAGTTTCTCACAATGACCAACCAGATGACTTTGGGATACTCCCAAGCAGAATTGAAGACACACTTTCTCTCCAAATAAAATCTGAAGACTGATAGAGCAAGCTATAAATATATTAACAGCCAGTGAATCTGATATTTCCTCACAGTGATATTATCTAGCCTGGTAATGAAACAGCTACAAGAAAACAATCAAGCTCAGAGAGCAGCATGAACACAGCAGTTCAACTCTGAGCAAGATGCATTCTCTTCTTACATTTAGTGACCGTTCAAAGTTACAACAGCCCTGAAAAATGTGACTTATAACATTTTTCACAGTTACAACTTTTGCAACAGTCCCGTGATCATGTGATCAAAATTCATATGCTTGGCAACTGGTTCATATTTATGACCATTGCTATGTCCCAAGGTCAGGTGATCCTCTTTTGCGATCGTCTGACAAGCAAAGTCAATGGGGAAACCAGATTAACTTAACAATTGGGTTATTGACTTATCAACTGCAGTGATTGACTTAACTGTGACAAGAAAAGTCATAAAATGGAGCAAACTCACTTAACAAATGTCTCACTTAACAACAGAAATTTTGGGCTCAATTGTGGCATTTCCTTTTGGTTTCACAACATATTTGTGTCAGATCGAATGACAGTCACCATTTAGATTTTAAACCCAGGGTTTCAGCTTCTCTAGTCTGTAGAAAGACTCATTATCCTAATTCAACTTACTTGGACTGTTTAATCAATGCAGCTTATTTAAATAACTACCAGTTTATTTAATAAATGTGAAGACTTGTTATAGCCTAAGCATGAATATACTGAGTTTAAGTGAATGCAATTGTAATCCTTCATGACTGCACCAACCTTTTCATTGTTAGCCTCAATCTTCTTTCAATAATTCAAGATCACCCTCAAAGTTCTGATCAGAGCAGCACTACCATATTCCTGGAATTTATATTTATGGCCAGATAAGGCTTTCTACAATGATTCTGTAGAAAAACCCAGAGTTCCATTGCCTTTTTAATTTATACTTTTGGTATAAAAAGCAACACCTTTCCTAAGGCATCCTTTCATCTCCTTATATTTTGAAATGTTCATATCACCCAGATTCTCTCTGTTCCTTCAGACTTCTATTCATCATATCTCTGCTTTTCCTTATTCACATCCAAACAGTCTAATTCCCTTTGTTGACGTGGAGACTTTTAGCCTGGCAAAAAAATATCTGCACTTGATGTCCTTTTTTCAGTTGCCATTGATACAAACTTTTTCCTGACCTTGTCATCATCTTTTTGTCTTCTGATTTTTATGTCCATCCACTAACCTATTCCCAACATTGGGTCTATCATTTATAATATTTCCTGAAATATGTATAGTATTCTGTTCAGAATACTGTGTTACCAATCACTAGTCTGATTCCCCAGGGACCAGTTAAAAACTGCTCTGACACCTTCTTGATGTTGCTATTATCAGCATCCTGGTACAATTTCAGTTCAAATGGAATCCACCTCTTTTTCACAGGTTCATTTTTGTTCCCAGAAGATTCTCAGTTTAAATCTTAAACAAAATCTTATTGAGCCTATCCTCTCTCTGACATTTTGTTTTACATATTCACACTACCCTGTCATTACATTACCCCTATTATAATTATTCTAAACAGGACAGAAATTGACATTGACAAGTTTACTGATCGCTTGGTGTTTTGAAGGACAAAAGCCCTGTTGGTTGAGTTACATTTGCTGCTCAGAAAAATAAGAGCAGCTGTGTCTGTAAAGTCTAAGATAAGTTGACTGTGTTCCCAGCAGAGTAGTCCAGCTGTTTAGGTGAAACTTTGAAACTTAGATTCAGTAGTCTCAAAGTGCGGACAATTTTACGTCTTTTCATTCAAAAGCATCTGAACATGTTTGTAGCATAAACTTTTCCACTTTGTTTATCACACTTTGCCCAGGCTGGGTTTCAGTCCCGTGTTACACTCACCTTGCTTTCTGCTACCTGAGTAGATTTTACCCAAACAAAATAAACCATATATGAATTTAATCTTGAAGTGATGTAGATTTGTTTCTGGCTCATTAACCCCGAAAGGTCATAGCTATAACTATAATCACATCCAATCGCGATTAAGAGCATTTTAATTGATTACTTGACATTCTATTGAGACATAGCATGGCCAGAGTCTGTGATGTAATTTTCTATTAATAGTCAGATAGAAATATAACTGAGAAAATCGAGACAGCAACTCTACTATGGTTTTATTATTTCCATATTGCAGATATGGAATCATCCAAATTAAGGCCTGCTAATTTAAATAGGGATTCCAGTTATTTGTGAGGATTGGCGGGGGAAGTATTGATATTTAACAGTTGTTATCTATTCAGTTTTCACTGAGTTGCACCCTACCTCTCACCTTTTTATTGGTGGATTTTTCACAAATGTATCAGAACTCGGTTATTCAATGTC
The DNA here is from genome assembly GCA_032468095.1 of Pareas carinatus. NCBI lineage: Eukaryota > Metazoa > Chordata > Lepidosauria > Squamata > Pareidae > Pareas > Pareas carinatus. Next base: position 183,961 of record JANHFO010007201.1, read on the forward strand.
CAGTGAGTTGGGGTTATATTCGTTGTTCCTTATTACATGAATTGCATTGCAGTTATGTGTATAGTAGAACGTCCTTTGATTTTCCAACTCTGAGATAGACTCTGGTAACTGTGTGCGCATTTGCGTTTGTTCTTTTTTAATTCTTCCTCAGCAGAAAATGGAAACAAAGCCGGGCAACCTAATATTTATTTATTTAGACAGTTTAAATGGCTGCCCATATCACTGTGGTGAATCTGAGAGACTGATGATTGTTCAGAGCAAAAGCAACAACAAAATAAAATGCATAAACAGCAGCCAAGGTAAAAATCAATTAAAATAGCCATCTCATGATCCCAGGTTACCTTGAACAAGGCCTTGTGAAGGACTATATCCCCATCAATCAGAATCCCAATGTCTTGAAGACAGTCCTATGAGAACATAGGACTAATAACACAATAAGGTTTGGAATGCAGCTTGAAGTTTTGATTAAAAACCAGGTCTGGATAGTTGAACTACAGTTAATGGGGGGGGGGGAAGAGAGAAGAAAAATATAGTTTGCCTGACTTTGTGATTATAATCACCAGGGACAGCCCATAAAATGAAAGATGAAGAGTCTCTAGCATGTTTTCCCAAAAATTCTTTGAGCTTTTCTCATTTTGGCCTTGGCACAGTGGCTTTGTAGTATTTTTGCTCAGTGGGGAATACCCTCCTCCTTAACATCAGAGGGTTAGAATATAAACTATTCCACAGCCTCTTCTGACAAATCAAGAAATACATGAATGATGAAAATAAATTAAAATCTATTGTGCTCCCTCCTATAACTGTAGTGTGACCTTGAGTGTACTGGAGAAAACCACCCTAACTCCCATAGGAGCCAAAACAATGTAACAAGCTTTATTTGTAAATTGAATTTTATTAAAAATAAGAAAAGGGGAAAAAAACTACAACTTTCCTCTCCACTTTAAACAGCCTCTTGTGAGAACAATGACCATTGGAGAAATTACTCCTATAGTGCTGCTGAAATTACAAGCAGCGTATTAAAATAATCTCCCAGAAAATAGTTCAGGGGAGAAATAAGACTGTGATGGTTTCTTGAATTGCTCCAGTTTGGATGCACTCCGAGATTAAAGAGATTCAAAATCCATAAAGAGGGAATAACTATACAAGTTGCTGAGCCTGTACAGAGAAACTGAAATTGTAGCCAATACGCAAGAATTCAAAAATTTCAAGGATGTTCAAGCATTTAACTAGTGACACTCATTGAAATAAAACCTGAGAGAGAGTTCTAGTTGAGCTTTTGGTACCCAAAACAACTCCTAAAATCAGAGGTTCCTTCTTGATTCAGTGTTACCTGGACTCACATTTTGCTTGTCTCTTAAACATCCAGGCTTTCATTTTGCCATTGATGGGAGATGGCAAAGCCCCACAGAATGCTCTTCATTCTTCCTTTAAGCCTTTAGTTGAGATGCTTCCCTTTTGTCCAATTTGAACAAATCTGGATTTGTCTTCCTTGTTTAGATGAAGCTGTTGGTGTTGAGGTTAGTTCTGTGTCTCAAAATAGCTTTCCACCTTGATATGATTGAAGTGACCAAAGATAATAAATGTGGGGCAGAAGGCATTCCCATTCCACCATAGAAGGTCTTTTCTTCTATCCATGTTTAAGGGATGAATAGTCTTATATTTGCAACTGGCAGATGATTTAGGATTATAGGATACAGAACATCTGACCATGTATCTGAACCGGTTCAGATTATCGTCCTATTGATGGTATATTTATCCTGGGTTGGATATCCTACCTTTTGAAATGTCCACTTTTTATTTTATCATATTTTCATTTCGCCAGATGGCTGGGAGAAAGGTTCTGAAATAATTTATATTATTATTCAGATTTTACAATGAGATTTTAAAATTCACCTTTGTGAATGACGGTGCCGTCTGTCAAAAAATGCTGCATTTCAACTGGTTGTACCATTTCAGTTGTTTGCCTCTTTCTTCAGCATGAAAAAGGAGTATAATTATGTTTTCTACTGAAATGGGCATTTTCTTAGAAATGATCGAGCCTTTGAGAGGAAGCTATTGGCAAGTTTAGGAATAAATAAATAAATAAATAAATATTTTTTTAATTGCAATATTAAATAGGCTGAGTGCCATCTGTTCCAACAATTTGTCAGTTGCAACTATGGGAAAAGGAGCTGAGTATTTGGAGAGAGTGGACAGATTTCTCTCCATCTGTGCTTGTATTACAAGATGTCGTTTATATTTTAGATCTGCATAGTTGTGAGTCAAGGTGTCATATCAAGGTCAAAAGGTAGAGATGCCTGTCAACATGCTTTTGTCTTGGAATAACATGACAAGTGCAATTTGGTGCTTCAGGCATGGCTTAGAGCTGCCCTGTTGAGCCTTGAAACTGAGCTTTCTGCATTATCATTTCAAAGGGAAAAGCTAACTTTAAATGCTGCAAATTATCAAGCAGAATGCTTAATCTATTACAAATTACTCTGTCTAATGTGAAATCTAGTCTTGGAGTGTTCAAATGCCAAAGCCTTTAAAGTTGAAAGGCTTTCCTTGAAGTCCAATCCTGTGCTCACCAGATATGTTGAGCTTAATTTTAACTCTCAGTATTCTCAAGATATTTCCATTCTCCAGTTCTTCCTTAGCAGTTTGAAGCTGACCTATAATCACCTTCAGTTTTGCTGACCTTGAAATGCTGAGAATAGGCAGGAAACGCTGAAGACCAGGTTGTACCTATTCTCCTGCTAGCAACAGAAGAATGCAAAAAGCATACAGTCTGTGAACCATCTTTAGCTTGTCCCAGTCCTGGAGAAACAAGAATAACCCTAACTCCCATGCCATAAAAACAGGGAATAAAATAAATTGCTAGTGCATCCACTTCACTCCCCTGTTTTTATTTCATTTTATTAATATGATAATTTATTTATTTAGGCAGAAATCTGGGTGGTTAACATGAAGGAAAGTTTTCTGGATTTAAAGTCGCTATTTCTCCTGCATTAAAAAGTCTCTTGTAAAATTGACAGTGAAATATTTTATATTTACAACCTTATGATTTTCCCAAGAACTATAACAGTGCAGTGCCTGGAATCAGAGGTAAAGGGAAATACATTTTAAACAGCATCCACAGTGAGGCACTAGACACAGGGTACCGAAGCTTTTTGGTTGAGGAGATTGCAATGGATAGAAAGCTGAGAAATGAAGGGAGACAAGAATTCCCACTACAGAGACGACAGACTGGCCTAACTTTGCAGAGTCTCAGAATTATGAAGAAAATACTGGGTTTTATACTCCAATTCTATTCGGTTTATGTACCTTCTCCTTCCAGGAATCTAATAGCCACGAATCTCCACTGTGTTACTTTTGACTTATGGTTGATTGTGGAATAAAAAAAAATGCTCTGATCTCTTCCATGTTGATCAAGTCAGTTAATCCATTTATTTTTAGAGGTGGTTTTTTTGTTTTTTGCTTATTCTTTCAGGCAGTAGGTTAGCGTTCATAGAGATTTGTTAGCCATCCATAATAGTAGAGTAATTCTGAAAGCTTCTTGGGAGCACAATGTTTATATGGACTTCATTCCCCTTCCTTTGCTTCATTATTTACCCTCCACTAACCATGCAACTGCATGAATACACATCTGTTATGAACTGATGCAAAGTCCACATATTAATATGCCTCAACCGGCATGGCCCAATCATAGCCATGGTGTTCTTTTTATCAGAGAGTTCGTTTCCAATTTTGCCATCTCCTTACTACAGCTTTTTAAACCAAGCATGCTGCACGATGGCTATACAGCCATGTACTCACTAATTCTGGCATTTTCCCTCTCTTGGTCTTGAACAGCGCCTATCAGATTGTCGTTGAAGAGCTGCATCCTCATCGGACCAAAAGAGAAACCGGCGCAATGGATTGCTATCAGATTCCTGTCACATATCAAAGTGCCCTGAGCAATGGCTCGCCCTATTATTTTGCTGCAGAATTGCCTCCTGGCAATCTTCCAGAAGCAGCACATTTCACAGTTGGTGACAACAGAACTTATCAAGGCTTCTGGAACCCACCTTTGGTGCCTCGGAAAGGGTATAATATCTATTTTCAAGCCATGAGCAGTGTTGAAAAGGTAAGTGTATGCAGGCTTTTGTCGTTTGTTTGTTTGTTTGTTTGTTTGTTCATCAATTCATCCAAACATTTATTCATTCAGTTTTCAGCAATCTTAACTCCAGCCAGGTTCTAAATCAATTTTTTCCTGTACTGTAAGATCAAGACTATGATTAAGAGAGTGCTTCCCAACTACAGCATGGGAATTTTGACTCTTTTTGTCTTTCATACCTGCCATGTGTAATAAACAACTTGACATCAAAAGTTACTTGACATCAAAGGTTTTGCTTTGGAAATTAATATGTATTAATTTACCATCTCTGCAAACTCAGTTCCTTAATTAATAACATATTTTATATCATACTCTTAAGAGAGAGAAAAAATTCATTATATCGATGGTCATTAAACTCCAATCCTGATTTACCCATAAAACTGTAGAATTGACATATAACAGAAAAAAAGAACAAGAAAGAAAAAAAACTATATTTAAAATACTTTTATCTATTGCTCTATTCAGGTTTTACTCATGTCTTTCAGAACCTCCTGCAATAATATTTTCACACTTTATTCATGATCTTATAAGAATAGCCAATCACATTATTACCAATTTTTCTCACAGAAAAGGGAAATTTATCACTCTATCAGTTAACTTTTTTTAAAAAAAACGATTTACATCTTGGACCTTCTGGCTTATTAACATTTTTATAAGTACTTCATATAGGTCTCTAAACAATGGCAAAATTTATCTACTTTTAATATCCCTTAACCAAAAAATGAAATCTTATATTTTTACATTTATATCAAATCTATTTTCCATAA
>JANHFO010007201.1:209904-224701 GCA_032468095.1 Pareas carinatus
TGAACCCAATCGGTTCAGTACTTTCCGGGATTACTTACCAGACACAAACGCGCCTAATTTTTTATATATATAGATATACATATCCCATGAAAGTTCCCAGGTTCTCCCTATTGAATATCTCATAACACCAGTTCACGGAAAAGAGTGAAAAGGTTCAGTCAGGTGTGCATTATAAGGAGAATAATCAACTAGTTCCCTTCTTTATTTTATCATATCACCACAGTGGCTACTTTCACCTAAATCTAGTTAAAATTCTCATGCAAAAGAGATAAATGGGAAAAAATTCCTCCCTCCTGGATGTTTAGCTACTATCTTCCTTAGATTTGTCTGTTGTTGGAAGTCAAGTCTACAGGGCATGAGCATGAAATCATGTGGCTAGTACACTACCTAGCTTGGTTCTTGGACATCCTTCAAGTTCCCTTTCTCACTGAAAAGCCACTTGGAGATTGAGATGGAGATAGATAATGATAGATATACAGATAAGTATACAATAAGTCATTTGTGTGAGCAGCTCTCCATTGGATTCTTACACAGGTTATAATGATGTACAGTACTTAAAATTATTCCAAGTATCACCCATTTTTCAAGCAGCCTTTTACATGGAACGGCAGTCACCAAACTAGCATCTTTTCTTGCATAAGTGTAGATTTGAATCCATTAACCTTACTAACGTTCCCTACCTTCCCCCATATATACATAAGCATATACTTTCTTAGCTTAGCTTCAGCTATTGGTTCCTGTGATACTTGATTCTTGCAAGGAGCTCTTTCTTCTCCTTCTAACTAGGACTGGACAAAAGTATCCATCCAGGCCTTCATTTTAATTCAGTTTTTAATTAATCCATTCTCCTGTAAATTAGGGAAACATGTCTTTATATTTTTGCTGAAGAAAGAAATATTTCTTTACATACATAGCAGCATGTAAATACAATGGTTTCTGCTTTAATCCTAAGTGTTTAGTATATTCCAGGTGCTATAGAATAATTATATTGATCATAATTCTGTACATACATATTAGAGATTCCATTATGTGGTATCCCTTTTGATACATCAACATTTTTAGCAAACCGAGAAAAATGCTTCTGAATTTCACACAGATTTAACAGCTTTAATTTTGTATAGCTTTTCAAATTTGACCTAATGGAAAAAAAACATTGATTGGTAAACATTCATGTATGAAATCAGATATGTTCTTATGCTTTGCCTTATCATTTTGTACAGATTTTGAAGTGGATAGAAACTCTATTAGTTACTATAGAGTTTTACAAAGTTATAAAGCTGAATTTTAAGAAAAGGGATACTGCATCTCTTGAATAGCAAATTCTGTATTTTTTTAACCATTGTTGAAATATTTCCAAATGAACATCATCTTCTTCCATTTGTTTATTTCTCTTTTTTGAAGCTAGGCATGCATATATCAGTATTTTCAGTTTAAAAATTTTAAAACCACAGCTGTGCGTGTATATATGGGTTTAATATACACACACTTCTACTGTAGAATGTCAGAGTACGACATATTGGCTGCATTCATACATAATACTAAGTCTCTGTTCTGGTTGTCTTTTTAATTCCCTCTCTCCACACATACTTTTTTTTGGGGGGGAGGGATGAACTAGAGTTGCCTGGTTCGCACATAATACAAATACCATAATGGCTTTATTTGCACATCATTCATCTGAAAACTGATAAAACATTATGGCTTAGCAAAAGTGTGCACCTGTATACCTGTACGTAATTGTCTTACAGTAGTTGTTGGTTAACCTGTCTCTGCCACTACTAGTCTTTGAGTTTGTAACTGAAAGCTAAAAGAGAAAACAAGGAAAATAAACTTTAGAGCACAAGAACTGTACACAGCTGTTTTGTATTTCATAGCATTTAGATAGTTATCAGTCATCACATTTTTGCTGCATGCTAAACTAACATAACCCAATTTGGTTTCCATTTCCCCCCCTGCAATAAATGAAGTGTTAGCATGTCACTTTTCTCTAGTGAACTCCCTCTGTTATTGAAATCTTTTTTTAAATATGCAAACATATTTTTTTAAATTGCATGGCTCTGTAAGGCTAATCAGTGCATGAGCAAGATTGTAATGCTAACAAAAAAAACATGATTTTTTAAATTTTTTTAAAGAACACACATTTCTCTGCTTTATTGAATGTGACAGTGTCACGCTTTTCATTCACCATTGCTTCTTTTTTCCCACTGTCTGTGATTTGCTTGCCAGGAGGAGCTACTATTCTTACTCCTACTACCTGTAAGTAGAAATGGGTGACTTACTTCTTTATATGTTTTGAAGATGCAGTATCCCTTTTCATTAAAAAAAGTCTAGAAATAGAATTAATATTTCACTAAAATTTCCCATATCATTTGGACAGTTTTGATGGAGTCACATACAATTTTAGGGGGGGGGGGCTTCATTTTTAAAGGTTATTGTATTCTAATTGGATGCCCACACATGGACCCTTTTAAAAAATATATCACCACTGTGTATTTTCATTCTAAAATCAAGCTTCAGCTCCATCCTGTGTAGGCTTATGTGTCAGACATTGTCTTTTGATGAGGAAGACCATGGTTCTAGCTTCATCTTATTTTCAGGAATTGCTTGGGGAAATACTCATTTACCTAAAAGATCTACTATTCAAAAAGGAAACAGGTGGCTGATGATACCATCAGCATCCATTTCCAGCAATAGAATCCTCTATGTTGTACAATGGGAAGCATGATTCCTATTTAACTCAATAAGATCCAACTGGTCACCTTCTGGTATTATTGGTGACATAAAAATGAACACATTTTCTACTTCACTTCCTTCTCCTTTAATGTTCCTCTTCAATTGCTAGCTGCTGTTACCTTTCCTCTTAGACAATAAAAATATCCTCTGCTTATTCCCGCTTTGTGGCTAGAAGTAAATATAATAGTACAATGAGGTGGCAAGTTATTTTCTTTTCTATTTTCTTATATCTCTTTGCTCCCAAACACCATGATGATCCAATCATGCTCAGGAAAGTGAAAATAAATGCATGCGCCCGTTCTGATTAAGACTTTCTTCTAAAATAATAGCTGGAAAGGGCTTCAAGATAATGGAAGGTCTGGAGTAATTTCTATATGTTGACATTTACCATAGTTAGAACAGCAAATATGCTCAAAGTGCTGTAAGAAGTGGTTATATTAATTAAATTAATAAACCTGGTTAATTAAGTTGTTCAGCTTTAAAATGGCTTTGACTAATTAATAGATAATAAGATTATCAGATATAATGAAATGTAACAATATATTATTCTCACAAATTAATAGGCTTCTTAATCCTAGTTATTTCAAGTCATATATGAGAAGGGACATAGATGAACCCTTGACTGAGCAGTCAGTGATTAATCATTATGGAATGCTGATTTTTCTTTTCTGTGAAGAATCAGAACCTTCATCTATATCAAAATATAGTTTGTGTTCCAGCGTGAATATCCATTGCTATTTTGAAGAGATCTTCCTAGGCAGAATTTAAGCAAAATTAAGTTAAATAGTCAAAAGAAACTACCATATAAGGTATACATGAACATGCATTGGAATGAAGCTTTCTTTGGCAAATAAATAGTAATCATTTGCCAAACAGAATAAGTCCTGGATTTAATGCATTAATAGGGAAAAGGTCATGTTGGTTTAAAGCAGGACGTGCTGAAAATCTAAATGTGATTTTAGAATGTGTATTTTATAAATGCTTAAAATACCAAATGGGCTGCATGCAAAAACATGTCTATTATATCCAAAATCTTTACCTTTCCCTTACATTTAGTATCTGAAGTACTTAACTCTCCGTGATGATTTCAGGGATTTGCTAGTCTTGTTTTCTTAGAAACGATATAGAAGTGGCTTTTCATTATTTTCTTCCATTATATTTTTTTCCATTCCTCAGTCTAGGTTACAGTATAGCTACAGTAATTCCCATTCTGTACATAGTCATTCAACTATCAGGTCTGCTATTTCAGAATCAGACAAGAACAGCCAGATGCTGCCACATGTTCAGCATTCCTCAGCTGTTTTTGCTGAGCTGAAGAGCCAATGGTACATAGAGTTACTGTTTGCTAAAATTAGAGAGCTTTTTTTTTCTCCAGATAGTATTGCGGTAATATTATTGCTGAATCCAAGCACATGTTTTACAAAACCACATTGTTTGGATTTTCAAGAAGAGTTATTTTTATTAGCATCTTTAATTAGAGATACACAATTCCAGAAAGTTGATACAATAAGATAGGATCTAAATTTGATTTAATCTGACATCATCACATGAGCAGCAGTTCACAAATGTTTGTGTCTTTTAATTAAAATTGTTAACATGAAGATGTGCTACCAAATTTCTGATTTTGGCCTAACATACACTCACTCTCTCTCTCTCTCTCTCCACACACACACATACATACCGCTCAATTTCATAGGCATCTTACAAAGAGGCTTCTTTGCAGCCAAGTTTTGGGGGAGGCTTCTACTTGTGTACTTGGGGGAGGCTTCAACTTTTAAATAATAACTTTTTGTAATGATACCTAGTGATATTGTATGTATGCTTGTGAATGTCTATCCAAAATCAAATTTCTAGTTCTTTCTATTATTTTCTATTTCAGACTACCACAGTACTCTTAAGTTTCATCTAAGAATAGATGGGTTGGAAGTGTGGGATTATTTTTTCCCCCAACAATGAAGGCATCAACCATTTTTATTAGCACGTTCCTTTTCCTGCCCCAACAGTCCTTGGGGAGGATTCTAGGTTCAAAATAAAGTTGTATCAGCAACTCATTAGAGCTAATTGGAATGTTTGCAAAATATTCACCATAACTTAAACGCAAACCTGAGTTGAACATTAATCACTTGTTTCCTTATTCATCTGACAGAATATCTACTATTCTGTCAGATGAATAATTGTGCAAAGTTTGAACATTCAACATCCTAAACAAAATGTTGTTTGTTTAATAACAAACTACAGGTAATTTCCTTTTCCTGGCAATCATCACCTCAGAAATCACATGTAGAAATTCCCTAAATCTGCTGTACCCTTTTCATAGAAATTAACTTTTTCCATGCCCTTGCTTCTTGAAGACTAAAATGCTGTTGACTTTTCAGCTTGCTTTATCCAGAAAGTTAGTTCAATCTTTACTCTAGTTGAATCTCAGAACTCCACTTCAAATCCTGGAGGATTTTTATGAGGGTTTATAAATTGCTGCTTCAGAAGAGAATTTAGTAAAATGTAACTGGTTACTTTCCTTTTTCTTCTTTCCTAGAGGTGACATTAAGATTGAATAATTTAATTGAAAACTTTAGTGTGAAGGATGATAAAGCTATCAGAACAATAAATGCCTTGAACAAAGTGCAAGTTTAAAGAATAGCAATAAATTGCCTGTATTTCAGTTCATGACATTTCATTTTTATACCTGTAGAAAGACCTTGATAGCTACAGGTTTAAATATAATCTGTAACCATTATTGGGGCAAAGTGTCTCAGAGCATGTGTTGAAACAATGAAAACAAGTTGATTCAGGACCTGTAAACCTCTAGGAAATTTAGAAACCTCCTGGTTTTCTGTCCTGTAGATTATATGCGCACAACATCGTAACTGAAACCTGAAACAATCAGCCTCAGTTTCACTTTGTTATTTTTCCCACCCATTCACGAGGACAGCTGTAATAATAGCATTTAACCATAGGGCAAATATTTTAAAGCTGGGTCCTGCTAGTACTTCAGTGAGCAATTACCAGGAAATCCAAGGACTGAAAAATAGACTAGGAAACAAAATGAACATCCTAGAAGAAAAAAAAATAAGAAAGCACTTCAGTAATTTGCCAAAAAGAACCTCTCCATGGAGATGGCCACAAGAAGTGGGATTTAACTCTACCTGAATTTTAACTGTGCAGATAGTCCTTGACTTAAAACCACCTTTCAGTCCCAAATTTCTGTTGCCATTACTGGGAAACTGTGACCGCCATAAATAGGAGTCAGTTACCAAGCATCTTAATTTTTGTTCACATGACCATGTTGCAATGGTCATAAGTGTGAAATAGAGTCATGTCACTTTTTTCAGTGCTGTTGTAATTTTGAAAAGCCACTAAGTGAACTTTGTAAGTCAAGGATTATCTGTACAATAGTTTATTTTGTAATGTGACCACTACAGAAGGAAAACAAACATTTTCTCCTACTTCTTCTGTATGGAACACTTAAAATCTGCAGTCACCATCAACATGCATCCCATTAGTTCATCTTTCATGTCTCCTCCCATTAGAGGGAGGGGTGTGTTTCTTTTTCTCCTAAAAATCTCATTAGCACAATACTTCATTTGTTTTTCCCTTACCTGATCTATGTTTTAGTAAAACTTATCAGGTTCCTTCCATCCCAGTGCATAAGTTCCAACCCAATGAACCTGTAGTCACCAAGGATAGTCTCCTTGCCCCATTTCCTTAAGCTGTTCAGTAAAGAACAACTATCCCCATTAAGATGCCTCGTTTGCAGGCTAGTGTGTACTTTTTCACCCTACAGTTCTCCCAGCTACCAGCTTCATTCTCTGTTTCTTCTCGGCATGCGTTGGAGGAAACATACGCTTCATTTTGTTTGTATGTGCTTACATTCACAGTTTGGGTGAGAGTTTTCTTAACATTGTCATTTTACCCTTGGTTAAACTGATTGTGGGAGCAGATTCTGGGTAGCACCTGCAGCATTTGATCATCTTTTGTGAGAAACAAAATGCTAGATTAAGGTGACCTTGGCTAGTCTTATGTTCTTAGATAAGTACTTTGGACAAATTATTTGTTTTTGAGGTTCATCAATTTTTCTTCTAAGAGAGGGAGATATATTTTATGCTGGGAGGTCAAATTAAAAAGTATAGGATTTAGTGTTTGATCTTTTTTATTATTTGTCTTTTTTGTGAGAAAAAGAAATACTCATATTTTGTTATTGAGTTTCCTCCCCTCTCGTCTTCCCAGCAGCTATTTTATAGTGCCACAATAGCTTTTACATTTCTTTAATATGCTATATACCCAAAGCTAAAAAGAAGAAATGTCTTTATGTCTTAATAAGTGGCTCAAGTATGAAGCAATCTGGGTTAGTGTGACAAAGCACTTAAAGTACTTTTACAATTCTGCATTCTTTTTTATAATTGCCAAATTACAGTCCTGATGTTACCTTTGAATGGATATTCCCTGAGCATAAGAATGATCGAAGAGATTTCCTAAGTAGGTTTTAATGGCATTTGAATTATTGGTGATGTCTTCACAATCCCTAAGTTTAGAAATGAAACAAACTTTTCTAAAAAGTCTTACAGCCTCAACATCCAACAACTTCAGGCAGTATGGTCAGGAGTGTTAGGGTTGCTGTAAGTTGTATTCAGTGACATCTGTTTTAAAGGGAAAATCAAGCTCATCCATCTTTCTTTTTATTATATAATGTCACAGCAAGATAATTGGTGAACAGTGAGGCCTCTTTAGCCTCACTTAGTAAGTGGTGTGATAAACAATCACAAGAGCATTTTATTTATATAGTTAAGAATAGGCATCAACTTGGACAGTGTTGACTACTTAATTCTATCACTTTGCCTTGTGGATTTTAGAGTGTACAAAGCATAATGCCTGTAGCAATTGGTCATAACTTAGAGACATTACTGGTTACTACCATGGAACATAATAATATGTGCTCATAGGTGAATAATGACTCCATAGGTAATCCAGTTGTTGTGAGATTGTCAAGCTGTTTTACCAACATTGAATTTATAAATGCAAAACAGGAGAGAGAGAGTAGAGACTTTGGAATTTTTTAAACTATAGATAGAGAGGCAGGTGGATAGTAGGTAAGTAGGTAACTAGACAGATGAGGGAGCAGGAGAAAGGGATGGATGGATGGATGGATGGATGGGCAGGCAGGCAGACAGATAGAGAGCCAAAGGCAGATATATAAAATAAGAATAGCATCCATGGCTAAAATAAATCAGATAAAATTATATATCTATAGTAATGAAATAATAAGTGAAAGAAGGTAGTGCAGATGCAAGCTATATGTCATCAAAGTAAGATTTGACATTTCCAAAACTAAATGCAGCAGGCCCTCTTGGCTTATTATTCTTACTTTGGCCTAAATTTGGGGCTCCAGTTTCAAGGATATTCCCGAGAATACCTCCAAAGTGCTAAACATATTTTGAGGAGGAATGTAAATTCATCTTAGAAAAATTCAGTGTCTCTCTTGACTAAAATTATCTTGATTCTTGACTTTTTGGCATTAAGCCTTCATTTGTTTGACATCTTCCCATCTATTGTCAACATCAAAATTAGTTTAACAATTGAGCAGCTTCCTTGGATTTAGATGGAAATAAAAGAGAACAGATATAAGCATATTCAAAACACCAAGTCCCAAACTCAGTATAACCTGTCTCAGCATTTTTATATACATGTTAAAAAGCACACTGGACAACACTGAACATGATGTAGAAGAAATTAAACCTATAAAATATACAACTACTGAAAGAGGAGCATTGTCCCATTTCTCATTTTTCATACTGCAGGAAAAAATAAATGAAAATAATTGGTAGTTTAAATAAACATAAAATCATATTCCTCATTTTGCTGATATTTATTTACCCAAGAATGTATGTTATTCCATGATATAGATGGAATGAAGAATGTAATTTAAGGTTTTGCCTATTAAGGAGTTTTTCAGATTTTTATTTATGCCATCATAACGTACTAATTCTTTTTTTTAAAAAAAAGAATGTAAATGAAGATATACTTACAAAGAAATAAAATAATGGCAGAAGTTCTAATTGGAATAATTATGAATATTGAAATAATGTGCATTTGCTATAAACAATACATAGCAGCTTTAACATTGGCAGCTATCATAAGAAGCCAATGCGTATAACATTTCTATTATTGCCCTATCCTGGTATTATAAAAAAAATGAATTGTGTAAAGCTAAAATCCTGAACTTGCCTGCTGAAAAGTGATTCCCTGTAGAATTGAATTAATATTGCCGTATGCATATTGATTCCCTAAATATCTTAAATCACAAATGTAACTTTTCCCCAAATGTTAGGATTGAAAACTCAAGTATATGGCTACATCAACTCTAAACCTGCTCTAAAATGGTCTAATAGATCCATTCACCACTGAATAGCTGTTACAATTAGATAATAAAAATGTCATTGCATTTTAATGCTTTTTTCCTCTTGATTTTGGTTGGGCAGTAAACTGGCTAAGAAACGCAAGGATGCCATGGGAAATACTAGACAAGAAATGACCCATATGGTGAATGCCATGGATCGGAGTTATGCTGATCAAAGCACCCTCCATGCAGAGGATCCTCTTTCGGTCACCTTTACGGATTGCCATAACTTCAACCCCAGATGTAAGTATGATAGTCCATCGTCGCTGAAGATAGTGTCTTAACTTCTGTTTATATCTGCTGTACATTGCATGCGGTACCATAAAATATATATTTTGTGCAAAGGAATGATGTAGTAGAGTTATGAAACATTTGTCTTTCTTGCAGACCAAAAAAAGAATCAAATACGGAGAAATGTCGAATACATGTTTATAAAATACAATTTTCTGAGGCTCTTCTCTAACATGGGTAGTAGAAAGTTTATTTCAAAGCCATAATTTAATACCTTCCCAATCCTTTGCTTGATAAGTGCTGGGTCCAAAGATGAGAAGCACAAAGGGCAAAACTTTAGAAGACCATTGCATACATATATTTGCACAGAAAAGTCCTTTCAAGATAATATTTTAAGTGACTTCCCAGTTGCGGTTTTGTAGCATGTAAATTGCTTCAGAAACAGCAGGGAATGATTACTTTCTATTCTTTCATTAAAAACTCTAGTATTACATGACATTTCCCCAGTATTAATCCACAGAAAAAGATATATGTTAGCTTTTTTCCCTTCAACATTAAACATGAATTATATGGATTCATACAATTGTTCTCTCTGTAAAGTATAGAAAGAATTGTAGCTCTTTAAAACGTACATTGCAAAACTGCATGTATTTTTATAAAAAAAAAACAAGCCCTTGTATTTTGCAAATAGAATCTCAAAATCTATCAAATTATTTCTGAGAAAAACAGATTTTCATATAATCAAAAGCATTTTTTTATCATTGTTCTCACACTAACACAGTATGCATATGTGTGTACCTATACACAAATTACTTTTTATTTCAACCATTTGGAATATTGTATTTATATTTAGATGCTCATGCAGTTAGTAACTCGGTATGTCTGTGTATTCTGAGTTCTGTTAAAAGGTATTGTTCATGCTAGTTACACAACAGTTCTGCTGCTAATAACTTCAGAACAGAAAGGCTAGGATGCGAAGCTGAAGAAACATAAGGATATTACTAAAAAGAGTATTAAGAACTCTTGCAAAACAATATATTACTGGATGTAATGCAGAGGTATACCGATGGAAAGAGTATATAGGAAACCTTTATTCTCTGAACATCTGTAAGACATGATCTGACTGCAATTTTAGTCAGTTTCCCCATCCTATTTTCTACACAGGCCTATGTTCCCCTACAAAAAAACAAGCCAGTTCAAGAGATAATTGAGCAATTTGAACAATAGGAGACACAATGTGAAGGTGGTTGTTGAAAGATCCAAGCCAAATCTGAACATGGGAATCCACCACCATCAGCTAAGAGCTGTTTTCTTCATCTCCAATAATGGTTGAAATGAGCAATGAAACTCCAATAGGTTGCGTAGGACCTGCTGCAGGGTCCAAAAGGCCAAATTGATATTTTTCTTTGCCTGCCAGTTCCCCCAGAAATGTTGGCCAGCCACAGCTTTACTCAAGCCGTGCCAAAACTTTACCTTACTAAGAAAGTTAGCCATTTGGAAGCTTAACACTCTGGCTTCTCTTCCTTGCTGAGCCCATGGAATTCTTGCTTCCTAAAGTTGAATTAACCTTTTGGCAGTCGCTCTGGTAAAACTGTCTGAGCCTTTTCTCCCTAGCTTTCAGGAAGAAAATGTTTAGATTACCGACAAATTCCAACCAGTTTGGACAGCTCTATAAATTTGTGGCACTGTTTATTCTGTTAAAAAAAAGCAAACATTGTTTTCTACAAAGTGGTTTTCTATTTCCTGTTTCACAAATAAGATGAATAGGCTTTGCTGTGTGTTCCAAAAAGTCTGTGCTGCTTTGTTTCCTTAAAAAAATGGAGGTAATGAATTTTTTCATAAGCTTTGTTTTCCTGCAGTGCCCAATGATCCTCTTGTGCCGACTGCTGTGTTAGGTGAGGACCTGGTCCTTCAGCTTCTTTTCCTTCATGACTTACAACTCTTGTAAATATATATGTTTATTGCACATCCATGCAGCTAGTTACAGATTTAAAAAGGTAGGCCTGGTGCTTAACAGAATAGTTAGGTATATTCAGTAACAGGTAGTCCTTGACACAGACCACAAATGGGATCAGAATCACCCTTGCTAAGCAAGGAGCTTGTTAAATGAGTCAAAACTGATTTTACGGCCTTTTTTGCTATAGTTGTTAAGAGAATCAGTTGTTGGGTGAATCATGTGATAATTAAGAGAATCTGGCTTCCACCATTGACTTTGCTTCTCAGAAACTCATTGGGAAGATCATAAATGGTGATCACATGATCTCAGAATACTGCAACCCTTGCAAATACATGCCAGTTGTGAAGCAACCCAATTTGGATTGCATGACCATGGGGGTGCTGGGATGGTCATAAGTGTTATGACTTCTTGTCACTTTTTTCGGTGCTGTTGTAACTTCAAATGGACGCTAAATGGCTGGTCAATAGCTAACTGTATAGGTTTTATTGTCCAACCCTAATGCTGTAAGCAAGGATTTATAACATTGAGAAATCTAGTCAGAAATGATGGGTCTTGGGAATTGTAATTCAGCAATAGTTACAATAGCAAGCTAGATACCCATTGTCTAAAATATTTACTGAAAATTTTCTTACAAAATAAAAAAGATGTTTTACACAATATCTTGCACGCTTATTGTTAGCTTTGTAATTTTATGGCTTAGTCAGTGGCAGCAGCATTCATGAATTTTTGTTTATGTAGGAATGCCTATAGACGTGGCTCTGTCTTAAGATAGAGATTAGTAAACTATAGATGGGGTGCAAGCATTCCCAAGCTCATATATGTGGGTTTTGTATCCCACCCAAGCTACTATTTCTGAAAATGATGGCTTTTCTTTTACTATTTGGGAGCAAAAAAGCCATAAAGCTGTGGTGAAAATCTTACAATTAATTTAACATAGTTCTAAAGCCTCTTCTGAAATTCTGTGGGTAAAAATAGAAATTTCAGCTCGGGCCGTGTCTGTGATTGTCACCCCCTTTGCATTCCACTGCCAACCTCAACCTTCCTGTAAGTCACCTGCTAGCTTAGAGCAGCCAAGTTTCTCCCCACAGCAAAGGAATTATTGTGTAGCCCATCTGGCATGGTTGCTTGATGATGTAACTTTTCTTCTGCAATACATAATCCATTTTGAAACAAAATGATAGCATGGAGCGAATTAAGGATGGAGGTGTAAAGTTATTCTAGATCATCACTGATCTGTAGCTACATGGCAGGAAAATGAATACTTTCAGGAGTTAAAAGAATGTTAGATGTAGTGGCGTTCTCCAAAAAGTTTCAACTTATGGTTCATTGTAGATCCTAAACAGCATGAGAGTCAAGTTTGAATCCTGTGGTTATTATCTAGCCAACCTACCATTCATATCTGGCCAAATAAAATGATCATATGGTATATCCAACCCCATCTGAAGCAGGCAGTCCAGAATGATACCCCTGTCAATAGTATCAAGGACGTTTTCCAGTAGTGGAAAAAGCAGAACATTCTAGGCAGAATGTCAAGGCATTCTGGGCAGTTCCAAATCCTGGCAGGATTACAATTAACACTGTAATCAAAGGGGGGAAATGAAGATATACTGTGTATTTCTAGAAAGCTTACAAATATTGTTACCTTCAACTTAAGTGCAATAGAAGGGACTACGCATTTTATGTAAAGTGTATATAAATAATAATTATGAATCACTTAGTACTTTTCTAAGAACAGATCAAGCTGAAAGGTATACCTGCCATGGACACTCTGTTCAAAAATATTTTAGATGGTTTGAACTACTCTATTTTCATCCTATGTTTCCTTCTAAAACTTCCTTCTAAAATCTTCTAAACCTTCTAAAGTCTAATGATGCATAGATCAACCCGTTTGAAATATAGACCTAGTCTTCTTATCTACTAGTAAGATCCATGCAAAGCTTCATGTCGGATCTCCTCTATTTAGCATCAACTATTTAATTATTAGTGAATTACAATTTTCAATAAAAATATACAACCCTAAGCAATCAATAAAATTAAACTAGATGATTTAGTATTGTTTCCTTAATGCTTTTTATTGAAATAGTCTTACTCTAGTAGTAAGGCACTAAACAATTGTATTTGCTGTGACATTAGTAATAATAGTAATAAGTAAGGCAAAATTATGTTTTATATTTGACATGACATTATCAGATCCTCCAAGTAAGCAAAAATGATTGTTTTGACATGCAAATGTTAATCTATTAGAATCTCAAAAAGCAAAACTAGGACAAAACTGACTCGACATGCATTCCTATCCTTGTTATTCATTTTTGTTAACTTTTTTACCTTTTTTATGTGAAGCAAGATGCCTTAGCTGGAGGTTGTGGGTGTTTGCACTTGACTTTTATATTTGTTAATATATAAGGTCTTCTAATAGTATATTACTCTTGCTGCTTTTCATTAATTAAACATTTTGCATGTGAAATTTAATGTGTTGATTAAAATAGCATAAAGAATTCCAAAAATTGCAAAACCTACCTCAGTATCTTCATTATAAGACTTCAATAACTTGTAAGTTTCCTTTAGAGATTTTGTAACATGTAGATAGCTGGTTTTAAATGTGCCTCAAATGTTTTATTTGCTTTTTCATGCTTCAATGTGTTCCAGTCCCTATAAGTGGTAAGTATTGGAGGAAATGTGATATAAGGTTGACCATGAAATTATTTTTTATTAAGTTATATATGACATAATGCAACATTCTATTTACTGAGGTCTTGACTTCTTAATTGTAGTGCAAGTTAATTTAATAAGGAAATATATAGAAGTAAAAGAAATGTTTAATTGAATGGGTTAGAGGTTGTGAAAGTCATTCTTGGGATGCATTAGGGCTTACAAGCACTGTTGCCTGTATTCAGAAAACAATGTTGATGGCTCTCTTCAAGCTATACCAAAGGCATTATAATCAATGTATAGATTAAGGTGAGCATCTTCAAGTCATGCATGTTCTGTTACTTGCAACAGAACAAGCTGTTTATTGTAAAGGCTGTTTATTGTGATGCTTCAACAATATAGATCAGACAGCTTAGACCATTAATTTCCAAAGGTATATGAATTACTATAATGCTGCATTTATAAACCAAACAAAAATTGACAACTTTTCTGAAAGTTGTTTTTCTCTTCATTTTAATTAAATGGTTTGAAGGTAACAGAAGATAGGTTTAAGTGAGCCCATAGCAAATAGGGAGACACCGAGGTAGTTAAAACCTCTCGAAATCCAAAGAACAGTGGTATGCAGTTATACAATCAGTAAGTATCATGGGACATGGAAATTGAACTGCAATTATAAACACTTTCAGGTTTCTCAGTGTATGAATCAAAATCAGACTGTTATTCCACACATACCCAGGTCTATTCTAACTCAAACTGAAAACTCAGATTAGATAGATAGATAGATAGATAGATAGATAGATAGATAGATAGATAGATAGATAGATAGATAGATAGATAGA
>JANHFO010007201.1:236409-247417 GCA_032468095.1 Pareas carinatus
AATATAAGAGCGAGGGGGGAAGGGAGCCCTAAGATAGTCCGGCCTGGGCAAACAGGTAGGTCTTCATAGCCCGGCGGAAAGCACGGAGGTCAGTGATGATGCGAATCTCTGGGGGGGAGGTCATTCCAGAGGGTGGGAGCTGCCACAGAGAAGGCTCTCCCTGGAGGTCGCCAGCCGACACTGTCTAGCCGACGGCATCCTGAGGAGGCCCTCCCTGTGGGAACGAACTGGTCATTAAATGTTGCAAGTCAAGAACTATCTGTATAAATAAAAAATGTTAACAATGCAGCCATTTATCCAAAGGTACGTATGGAAGGTAATTATGAAATACGATCTATCACTAAATAAAAATAATGATGTGATGTGCATGATCCAGTGATTCATACATTCCTTTATTTGAGAAATATTTAAATCATGTTGATTGTAGGTTAAGTGCTACAAGTATTGGCCTGATGACACG
The DNA here is from genome assembly GCA_032468095.1 of Pareas carinatus. Lineage (NCBI taxonomy): Eukaryota > Metazoa > Chordata > Lepidosauria > Squamata > Pareidae > Pareas > Pareas carinatus. Next base: position 236,870 of record JANHFO010007201.1, read on the forward strand.
GAAGTTTATGGGGACTTCAAAGTTGCTTGTGTGGAAGTGGAACCCCTTGCTGAATATGTTGTCAGGACATTCACCCTTGAAAGGGTAAATATTTCTGAATTAGAGCTTCCTATTATTTAACTGAAAACTGTTGTAAATTGAGTACTTTATGATAAGATGTAAGATGTATATAATTTACTCAAACCATTTTTTAATCAACCCATCCAGTACATACAATACCTGAACCGACACATTCATTCTGCTATTCCTGAGCTTTCTAAACTGTCTTTCATTCTCAATTTGTCAATTTAATTTTCCTCTTATTTTTTTCATTTTATAAGCAGCATCTCACATGTCTATTAATTTTATTATCATACTAATTTTCTTGTTTATAGCTTCTAGCTTATTATTTCATGAAAAACAAAATATTTTGAAGTATTTTGCCACCAGTTTAAACATATATCTGAGAATTATGACTGGTATACTCAACATGCTAAATAAACACAATATGCATAGTTTAGCAATTCCGTCTGTCTGTCTGTCTGAGGGATGTCAAACTCAAGCCCTGCAGGCCAGATCTGACTTGCAACCTCTTTGGATCTGGTCCATGGGGCTACCCTGGAGGCGATTGGGTGCTTCCCTGTGGCAGCAGCAATCCTCAATGAAATTGAGTTTGACACCCCTAGTCTATCTTATCTTTCTATTTTACATATATACAAAGGCTCCTGCCCTTTAGCACATCTCCCCCCCCTCCAGGGTGGGATCTGGTCTCACTGTCCTGACCTTCCATAAGGACCCAAAAACCTAGCTCTTCCTGTTGACTTGGGGCTCTAATGGGGGAGTGCCATACTGAAAGTGGTTGATGGTTTAATAGCAGCTCACCTCCTCCCCCCCTCTCCATCTTTACCATAATTTATAATTTTATTGTTATGTGTGTATTTGTCTTGTTTTATTGGTTTTAACTTGCAAGTTGCTCAGAATTGCCTAATGGTGAGATAGGCAGCAAACACATTTTAATAGTAATAGCAGCAGCAGCAGCAGCAGCAGCAGCAGCAGCAGCAGCAGCAGCAGTAGTAGTAGTAGTAGTAGTAGTAGTAGTAGTAGTAGTAGTAATTATAATAATAATAATAATTATAATAATACATACATACATACATACATACATACATACATACATTTAGAAACATCCATAAAGAATTTTAGTATCAGCTTATTTGGGTGATAATTTGCTAGGTAACCAACTTCAAGTTTCTCCTTGGGCATAGTTACAAATAATTTAGAGCTTTGCTTCATTTATTTCACTGGTTAATTATCCACACTTCCTTTACATGCTATAAGGTTGGTTTCTTAAAATTTAGTACAAAAACAAGAGTTGTATTATAGTCAAATGAATATTTTTCTAAGTTTATAGTAGTCTTATTTATAGAAAATGGATTACGAATTAAGTCACTTTATATATGCCTCATTCAGACTTAAAAGAAAGCAAGATTTTTCCACAAGAAGAATTTGCTAATCTCCATTCTCAAACCACAAGCTCTTTAATCTCTGAAATTGGGGAGTTCCCGATGTTTAAGTTAGCCTTCAACAACTTGATGTCCTCACCTATATTGGGACTAAGCTAAGATTCCCTTATTTCTCACACTTACTCCTTGTGGAAGTCTGGTTTAAACTCTGATAGCATGTAAAATAATGTTTAAATTCTGGTATTGTCAACAGTGGTTTCCTTCACAGATGTTTCTGGTTTCTTTATAACTAAAATGAGAGTACACGAGCTTGAGGCTTTTGTAAATGCACTCAGATAGCAAGGAACAGCAAGAACCAAAACAAGTCTTTGTGATACATGGAACTAGACCATTGTATTTTTGGTTCGTGTTTCCAATTCTCAGTATGTTTCTCTCCATTAAAGATATCGTACTCACTTGTATACACACCATTGTTATACTTTACTTAAACTTAAGGGTATACCTAAACTTTAAATTGTCTTAGTTAGCATTCTGTTTCTATAGGATCATAAGAGCTACTTTCACATTAATGTCACTACATTTCTAATACAGACCAATGATTGGAACAATATCTTAGTTTGATATGAGAGACTTCCAGGATATTACTTTAAAAACTGAACTTTTCTTTCTTGGAGAACTTTGCATATATTGTTACAATTTCATGGTAATATACAATTGGCTTGATGTATATGCGCATAAATATGCAATGATTAATGTGTGATGAGTAATGAGTGCTATATTCCAATTCTTATTGGGTTTTTTTTTTGAAGGAAACTGATTAAAATCAACTGAAACTTGTATTTGCAACCTTGCATAAATTCTAACCTGGCTGTTCTGTTTAAAGCAAAAATAGTCATCTTTTAGAAAGTTAACTTAAAACTAACTTAAAATAATTTATGAGATGAAAGAAAAAATACTGTTTTTATTATTTTCCATTTTGACAGAGAGGTTACAATGAAATCCGTGAAGTTAAACAGTTCCATTTTACTGGCTGGCCTGATCATGGAGTACCTTACAATGCAACAGGCCTTCTTTCATTTATACGCCGTGTAAAACAATCTAACCCTCCAAGTGCCGGGCCTATTGTTGTGCATTGCAGGTGTGTAGAAAAGAGGTAGATGCATTTTCTATCATTCTTGATGTGTGCATGATCTGTCATGTTTTGTGACATTGTGGTGGTGTGATATAGGTTGGGTTGATCAGATAGCTGGCATTTTTATTTCCAACTGATCCTTTGGACAGATAACTCCATGATCCAATTTCAAAGAATATCTGATTCAGTTTCTATGTTCTGAAGTTATCTGGCTTACAACAGTAAATACTACTAATGCGTAAGGTTGATTTATAAACTTAAGGTTAGCAATCACTTGCTTATATAGGCTACTAAAACTATTTCTTAAAATAGTTCAAGAGAAGAAATATCTAAGCTATTAGTGAATCTATTACTAGCAGTTAATCATATAAAAGAAATTAAGCATTTTCCCTCAACACTACTTTTTATCCTACATTACAAAACCTACAACTTGCTTCTGAAAAGCTTTCATATATTTCCCTTCAAGTAATAATAAACAACAATATTTTTATTATTATTTCCTTCCCTTATTTAACCTTGTTGCAAGACCTTTGTAGTATCACAAAGGTCTGAGCTGTAGTGCTGCAGTGGTTAGAATGCTCAAGTTTGACTCAGCCTTCCATCCTTCTGAGATTGATAAAATGAGAACCCAGATTGTTAGGGGCAATATGCTGGCTTTGTAAACCGCTTAGAGAGGGTTGTAAAACACTATGAAGTAGTATTTAAGTGCTAAGTGCTATTGCTGTTCCTATTGCTATTACATGCTTGATTTAAAAAAACAACAACAAATAAGCAAACCAATTTTGCCAGTCTGATTTTATATTCTAGATGAGCATATTTAGTAGATGTTTTTACTGTAATATATAACCTTCATATTTTGGTTAGCAAGCTAGTTAAGTATGAACCCGGATATGACTGTTAAGTGGATTGCTAGCTGTCTTAAAACCATGTTCAAAGAATGCTCCTCATTTCCCTGGAAGGAAGTATCAAATGAGATGCCACACACTTTCATTCTGGAATATATTGATATTCTCTATAATGAAATGGAGGTGGAAAGGATGCTTAGCAAAATTTGATGGGATAGCAAAAGAAAATTCAAAAATATCTTAACAGTTTAAAGAAATCAGTTGGAAACAATAGAATGAAAATTAGTTAATCAAAGCTCTTATTCAGGAAAAACAAATCAAAGAGACACCTGGACTGAGAAGGAGGGTTCAGATAGAAAAAAAATGGTTCAGAATGGGGCAATAAAGACAATCTGAGGACTGTCTGCATTTTCTTGATTAACAAGGCTATGGAAATTTATTTCACAGAACATGAAGTCTAAAAGTTGGTTGGCTATAGTTCTATTTATATCAACTGGTATTCAGATTTCTTTTGCCCAGAAAGGAAACTGTTTTGAGTAGAAGATAACATTTCCATCTGTTTCTTGTTTCACTAATGGCCTTTTCTGGTATCCTTGCTTACTTTTCATTGAATGAAAACCAACTTTCACAGGATCTAGAAACTAAGTCCTATCAAGAGAGATTAAAGTATCTGGAAAAATTTTGCTTTGAAGAAGAAAAACTATCAAGACCCCTTCAAATACCCAAAAGGATGTCGCATTAATATTGTACTTTATCTTTTGTTCTAGACAGGAAGGCATGGAATAATAGTAACTGATGTTAGAAAAACATTCTTAATTGCCAGGACAGCTTGAAGGTAGAAGTAGTTCCCCAGAAGGATAATTTCCTTTCCTATACTGACAGTGTTGAAGCAGGATATCTTGATTTGGATTAGGTCATGGAATCAGGGACTTAGACAATGAGATAATGGAATCTTTCAACTGTATGGTTTATGAATTCAACTAAAGATATGTCACAGTTTTACATGGGAATGGCTGTTGGAAAACAAAACTGAGCTGATGCAATCTCTTTCTAAAGGCTAGAACTTTAGAGAGACTTTTTAAAAATAGAATTGATCCCATAATGAAATGCATGCTATAAATAAATGAACAATCAAAGCAAAACAAAAATCAGCCTTTTTAATTACTACTCTCAGAATCAACTTAGTGAATATTTTAGTATAGGTAATATTAATATGTGCCACTTAACCAATTCTAAGACCAAGATATTTTTTTCTGCTTGACAAAGTGATTACAGTATGTTCATCAATAGCACTGAAAGTGTCTATCTAATTATGTTATCTAAAAACAATTCCACTTTCACAAACTAAAATACTGGATTTTTTAAAATATAAAATTAGACATTAGATTTCTGATTTATTTGGGATGATTCTAATTTTCTTTAAAAAATATATGTTTTCTTATTTATTCTAGTGCTGGAGCTGGACGAACTGGATGCTATATTGTAATTGACATAATGTTAGATATGGCAGAAAGAGAAGGTGTTGTAGACATCTACAACTGTGTGAAAGCCTTGCGTTCACGCCGCATCAATATGGTACAGACAGAGGTATTGTGCTGTTATGAATCAGTGGTACAATGTGCATTTAATCATTTGTCTTGAAAATTATTCTGAATCTGACAATTTACTAAACAAAATAAGCACCTGGTTCAAGATCAGATAAATAAAAAAATCTGAAGCGAGAGTAAGACAGATAATTTTGTGGAGATGGGAAAGGAGATAAAATCAACCTTTGTTTATACCGTTTCTAACCGTTTCACCCTCTTCATCTATTCCAAAGCTTCTTTCCTTAAAACATCGTATCAAGGGTCATCTGTGTGTTTGTATGCCTAGAATGCATTTGCACTGAAAATGTGAAGAGAGAGATAATTGTTGCATATCAAATTGTAGTTGCCTTTTAACCATTTTTATAGTACTTTTTCTTTTTCCATGTGTTTCTCAGTTTTCAGGCAATAGGTTTTAAATATATATATATATATGTCTTGTGCTAACACTGCAAAACAGTCATTATTTTTAGATGCAATATAATGTGGGTAAGAGGTTATCCTGGCCCTAGTCCAATTGATGTTGAAAATGTTGTAAAAGCAAACTCAGCACTGAAGCGAACTGAAAGTTACATACAACACAAGCAAAATAAACCGCTAGCAATATAAACACATCAACTTCATTTAAGAGGGGTTCATGTTTTTTCTGTTTTATTTGGAAAATAACTTTGGCACTTCATCCTTATTTCCCAGCAATGCATATGGTTTTTGTAGAAAACAGTATAGCCAACTAGAAAAGATTTTGCCAAAAAAAATGTCTGCAAAATAATGAGATGGGTAGGGCACCTCCATTACAAGAAAAGACTTAGACCAAAGGAGCATATAAAAGAGAGATAAAATTACACTTGATATGGATATTATGATTGTTATTCTCTCATTGTTAACTCAAGGTCGCCCATCGGAACTATACACAGAAAGATTTAGGACCAAGAGAAGGGAATAATTTTTCTCTTTAGACATCCATAGACTATGTACTGTAGTTTACAACAGTAGTTGTGAAAATAGCAGCCAATTTGGATGGTGCTCAAAGGGCAGGTTCATGGAAAATCAAGTTATCAATAGCCATTAATATTGATGCCTGATCATTACCTCCTGGACTATAGGCAGTGCATCATAAATATTGATTGCTAAGAAGCAATATTGGAAGGATATTCCAGTCCAAGATTGGCCACTTTAGCTGCAGAATACTGAACTGGGCAGTTCTATGGCTTGGTCCAATGGGGCTTTTCTTACACTATTAACCAAAAATGCCTGTGAATCCTATACTATGGATCTTAAAATTAAAATAGAAAAATCATTGGAATTGTTATACATTGACAGCTAAACATATCAGGCTAATGTTACGATATATCTGAGGAAGGAAGCACAAACATAAAGAATATGGCACAATATCAGACTAATTAGAGCCTCTCAGGATTAGGCTTTTTCAATCATTTGGGAAACTTCCTGACTAATTCTTTCTTGTGCCTTCCTGAATTGTCTGCACTCTCCTTTTCCCCATTGTTTTAGATAATGAGAAAAGGGATAAAGTTTCTTTCTAGTCAATGAAATGTCAACAAAAAGGGACACTTTGTGTGGCTTGCATCATCAGGACTTGCCTCAGCATTTGCTGAGTTTGCAAATTCTAGAGAAATTCTTGATTGGGGAATTTTGTTTCTGAGTTTTTTCTATTTTTCTTTTCCATCACTGATCATGATATGAGATTTTTATTTTTAAAATAAAAAAATATATACAGGTAGTCCTCAACTTATGACTACAACAGAACCCAAAATCCCTGTTGCAAAGCAAGACAGTTGTTAAGTGAGTTGTGCTCTGTTTGCACTTTTTTTGCCACAGTTGTTAAGTGAATCATGTGGTTGTTAAGTGAATCCAGCTTCCCCCATTGACTTTGCCTCTTAGAAGCTGACTGGGAAGGTTATGAATGGTGATCAGGTAACCCCAGGACTGTGCAATTATCATAAATACAGGCCAGTTACGAAGCACCCGAATTTTTATCATGTGAACATGGAGATGTTGCAATGGTCTAAATGTGAAACACAATCATAGGTCCCTTTTTTCAGTGCCATTGTAACTTCAGATGGTCATTACACAAATGGTTGTAAGTCGAGGACTACCTGTACTTCCAACATACAACTTTTGCATGCTGCATTTTTCATAGAGGGAGCTAATAAAAGCAAACTCCCCAACATTATTTCTTTACCTTTGCCATTAAGTGTCATTGGAATTAAAATTTGCCATTCTTTAGAATGTATACTGATTGAATGGATATTATTTTTAAAATATACTGCATCTTAACTTGTGTAAGTGAGATGAAAATTGTCTTTTTAAGCTTTCTTGAATAAGTGTGTTAATGGGAAAGTATCTAAAAGGAGATTTTATTCCTTTAAAAACCATTGCTGGACTCAGTATTTAAGGCATCCTGTGAAATGTTAGGAAAAAACATCCTAACCAGTAAAATCAGCTGAACTGGAGAGGCGCTGATAATTTGTATTCCTACACCAAGCAAGAGGTTGGATACAGTGACCTAAATCATCTCTTCCAGCTCTACGATCCCAAACTTCTTCTCTTCTTTCTCTGCCAGGAACAATATATCTTTATTCATGATGCCATCCTAGAAGCCTGCCTATGCGGGGAAACCGCCATCCCAGTCTGTGAATTTAAAGCTGCATATTTTGACATGATTCGAATAGACTCCCAGACAAACTCTTCGCATCTTAAAGATGAATTCCAGGTACGTTCATTAGTGGATGTCATTTTAAAAACACAATATATTTGCTTCCTCAAATATGGAATGTTTTGTATCTCCTGTGTGAGATTCATAATGTATTGTCCGCTTCTTTCATGGTGCTATTTCCAGAAATATCACTGTCTGATTGTAATCACTGTAGGCTGCCAGTTCATTTGTGCGTGGATGACTTTTGGTCTACAGGGCATGAATTTTATATGATGATTTCCAATTCCGTACATGCAGATTCTCCTTCCGTACGTCTGACTAAACAGAAGTAAACATGCTTTTGCTTTCTTTGTGACTTTCAATGTTGTCACCTTGTCCGTATCCCTTATGCCCAAATATCTTTGAGTTAGGTACACAACGTCAAAATAAATATTTATTTTCCCTTATAGACCCTGAATTCTGTGACTCCTCGGCTACAAGCTGAAGACTGTAGCATAGCATGCTTGCCAAGAAATCATGACAAAAACCGCTTTATGGATATGCTGCCACCTGACAGATGTCTGCCTTTCTTAATTACTATTGATGGTGAGAGCAGCAATTACATCAATGCTGCCCTTATGGATGTAAGTGACTATTTTCCTTGACTAGATGAGAAATATGCAATAGAATTATTGGTACTTGGGGGGAAAAGATTAAAAGATACTTATTCTGATGTGCAGCAATGTTTTTCTAAAATCAAGAACCTAAAAGTACTGATTTTTCTGACTTTATGAATATAACAATTTTTCTCATTCTTTGGAGTTGAAAATTGCTGAAGGGAAATGTTAGGAGACCTTGGATGTATTTATATGTTAATGCAGTCAGTAAGTGACCTTGTATTTTGAGGGAACAACTACTTCCAATCTACTCAAAGACTCATGGTTTCGTACACCTAAAAACCAAAACAGCTATTTTACACATTATAATTAATTCATTAGTATTTATACAGTCATTACTAAAATTTAAAACAGCAGCAACAGCAAGTCACCTCAAATGAACTTAACCATGAAATGCCCTCCTGAACAGTTGTTCTTTCCCATTAGAGAGGGTAAAAAAAAAGAGCAGAAAGAAGAGATCTCTCATCTTACCACTTGCAGATCCCTTCTGAGCTTTTCAAAAGGTAAAAAGCAAGAAAAGGTGGGAACTCAGATTTTTTAAACTTTTCTGGGCAGTACAGCATGGAAAACTGGGCCCATAATGACATCTAGAGAGAAAGCATAAGTCAGGAATATTTCATTAACATGAATTAAATTAAATTAAAAATAAATGAATTAAGGAGAAACTTCCTAACAGAAACCATTTCTCACAATTAACCAGTGGAACAGCTTTCCTTTAGCAATTGTAGGGGCTTCATCACTGGAAGTTTTTAACAAAGAACGTGATAGCCACCTGTATGAAATGGTATAGGGCAGTGATGGCTAACCTCTTAGGTACTGAGTGCCCAGACGAGTCGTGATGTCAGTCCCCGATGCTGCTACTCCCTTCTGAACATGCGTGGCTCTTGGGCGACTTGGCCCGCGTGCCAGTCAAAAGGGCTGTGAATGCCCACCGCCACTACAGGTATACAGTCTCCTGCTTGAGCAGGGGACTGGACTAGAAGTCCTCCAAGGTCCCTTCTATTCTGATTTTGATTCATTCTTTTGTACCATTTGCCTCTGGACAACGTAGCATCAACAATTGATCCTAGGAAGAGCACCCTATTATCTTTTCACATTTACCTCAACGAGGTATGATAGTAAGGATTAGGCCAAATGAATCAATCCTTTACACCAACCGGTTGGAATTTGCAGGTAGGTAGACAATAGTTAACAGGCAGCATTTCTCTCCAATAAACTATTGTAATATTTTAACTTCCTTTTTGTCCTTTTACCTCCTTCTCCTAGATAAGTAAATCTAACTCTTCTGCTGCATAAAGAGATAGAATGCAGGAGGGGATAATTGGAGTACATGCTCCTATTAAGTTCACTGTTTCTCATATACATCGATCATCACATAATCCAGGTCTCAGTTAGCTCAAAGGAACTAGCCCATTAATCCATCTCTCGACACCAAGCCTAACTCCTAAAAACAAAAAGCTGTTAGTTGTTCATGGCCAAAGTTTTCTTCCTTAAGATCTATCATGATAATAAGTAAATTTATCGTGCTCTTTTTCTCCAAGACAAAGAAGTAAACTAAAGTGAAAGCAAAAACTCAAGAAGTTCCTCAGCTTTGGCCATGATTTAACTTTTCATTTCCTGAGCCCATCCTATCCTTCTCAAGATGAAAGAAATTGATGTTTTGTCATCTGTTTTGTTATTATTCTATTAATTGCTCAATCTGGAAAATGATGCAGAAATTGTGTAAGATTTATATATTTATTTGATGAGGGGAATTTTGCTGCCTGCATTTCTGTTTTATTTGTATTTGTTTATTTTTAAATACAGAGCTACAGGCAACCTGCTGCTTTCATTGTCACACAGCATCCTCTCCCGAACACTGTGAAAGATTTCTGGAGATTAGTCTACGATTATGGCTGTACCTCTCTCGTGATGTTAAATGAAGTTGATTTAGCACAAGTAAGATCTTTATTTATTTATTTATTTATTTATTAAATTTATATACCGCCCCTCTCCCGAGGACTCGGGGCGGTGTATAGCCAGAGATAAAAGAAAAAGACCAACATACAATGATTAAAACCCATTAAATGAATTAAACTAGCCTGGCTAAAAATTTCATATGACAATTTAAAATTTAAGATTTAAAACCAAGTTAAAATGCAAAATATAAAATATAAAAGGGGGATCAGGACAGCCCGGCTTGGGAGAATAAAAAGGTTTTTAGAGCCCGACGGAAG